>WSLO01000377.1:0-15604 GCA_019677385.1 Ceratobasidium sp. 392
TTGTGAAGCGCAGCCATAGCTTCATCGTACATCTTGAAGTACAACAAGACAAAGTTAGCGGTCGAATGCGAACACCAGATAGATTACGCATACAGTTCGGTATACCGTTTCCGTACGGTTCTGTGTGATGGAACGTCAATCTATGTTTCTATCTGTGGGAACAAACCCACCGTTTGCAGATACTGCTTCCTAGATCGGACATAATGGATCAGTATAATCGTGGATTCACTCCTGGATCAGGCTCTTACAGCAGATACTCGTAGTACGAGTCGCCCCGCGAACCAAGGCGGATATCGCTAGCAACAAACTCTCCCGTTTGCGCACTGAATCGAGACACAAGGCAGTGTTTGCGATCAGCCGGGCAAACTAACGAACAAACTCGAACCTCATGTGTATAGGTACCAGCGCTCCGTCAACAACGTTATCGCCCCCAAGCGCATTCTTAACCACTTTCATCACCTGTAGATCAAGCTTGTAGTCAGTGCCCCAACTCGTTGAGCCCATGCCGTACCTTCTCCGCAGCTCTCCAATATACCTCTTTCCCCGTGATATGACTTAGGTATTTAAACTCGAGTTGGAGCGTCGCGGCCTCTGCGGTACTAACGGGCTCCGCGCCCCAGTTAGGCTTTGGCTCGCTGTGAAAATTAACGTTGGGAACGGGAAGTCCGTGGGGTGTATTGAATGCCGGTAACAGACGATCGGCAAGCTCCTGCGCACGCTGCAAGTATATTGCGTCTTTCCCCGAGAGGGCATATGCGCTCAAAAGACCCCCGAGTACGCGAATGGTGATCTTCGGCCAGTATCGCATGAAGGTTAGCACGTATTGGGGAAACGGCCTCGAGCGACGGTACCTCGAAAGTGCTATATCTCCCATCACGATCGAAATCCAAGTCTTTTGCAATCCAGTCTCTCGCGCGGCGGTATTCAGCAGACAGGTCCTTGCCCATGATGAGCATGGTGTCGAGTGCGTCAGCAATCATATATCCCACCCCACGGTCCGTAGTAAGGTTCGTCCCTGTTCGGCTGACTGGATGATAGTCGTCGCAGCCAAACGCATCGCGCTCTAAGTGCCGTGCAAGCGGGATCAGTAATTAACTAAAGCAACTTCTGCGTCGTATTTCATACCGTATCCGCTCCACGCATGCTGCATCGAAGGCGCGACAGTTAATCGTGGGCGAAATTTGAAACAAATAAGTCAACACACACCTTGAACGCCTTGACAATCGCCTCTCTTCGGACTGGGTCAGCAAGGGTATAGTCGGAGTCGGTCAACGGCCCCTTAGGCTTTGTTTCTTTGACAGGCCAAGACCAGACGGTTTCCTCCTCAGGAATCCACTGAGGACGTATGCCACTGCGCCCGATGAACTTGACAGTGACCCATAAGAACACAATTGAGCCTAAAGACAATATTACAACACGCTGTAGTCGATTAAAGCCAACCATCTCAGGGCGATCGCTGGCAAAGACAGTTTGGCTGAAACCACCGAATAAGACCCGTACAAGCCTTATTGGATATTCCCAGGTCGCGAGTTAGACAATGCTGAGCCACAAATCAGTACACTTATAGAGGTAAGCTAGTTCGGTTAATTTGATAGACTGCCAGCGTAGCGTGTTTTAGCCCAACCCCGAGAGACTCGGAGTCGTCGTTGTCGTCTCAGTCGAGTGACGCGTAGCCCAAATCAAATTGGAAGATGGCAAGCACTCACAAACTGTCCCTTTGATAATTATCTCAGACAACCGAACAAAATACCGCCAATCTTCCGGATAACCATTCGCATAATTGCTCGTACAGAAGAAGGTCGCGAGCCTATCAACTGATAAGCTCGACTGAGAAAGCTATTCTTGTTCATTCAGACTGCTTCCGCGCATTCAAAAACGCTCTGCCCTGCACAAGTGTTAAAAGCCTGTAGTTTCAGATACGAGATAATCATTGTGTTCTGCAGTATATAGACATATCAACCAAACTTACCAGCAAAAAGAACTCACTAGGAATCCTTCAGGAACATTTGTATCTCAGCGCGATGGCACAGTTGTTGTGCAAGGACTAAACGAAGCCACATCAAACTCCTTGTGGCGACGCTATCAATGTTACCTATCTCAACGGGGCAGGTGGCCATTATCCCCTGAGCGAGCATTAGGGCATCCACGTGGATCCGGAAAAATACCTTTATTTATCAGGGCGTACACATATCTACCGCTTATACAAAGTGGAGCGTAATCGCCTATACCACAACCGGTCAGTCGATTATGCAAATATGCTGAGGTTCTGTACGAGTTTGTCTGTTGCGGCGCGAAAGTGTGGATTGTCGATCCCTCGCGTTCTGGAGTCGAGTTCCGACAGCGGATTGCGCACCACGTGTTCGATAAATGGGCCTTGTCAAAAATGAGTCAAATAAGCATGGTGGCCAAAAACCGTTAAGCACATACCTGTGTATATTTGTCGAAGAATGAAACGCAGCGCGTCGGCAGAGGGATCCGTAAGCATAATAAACTTGTAGCCCGACATGGTCTCGAAATAGTGTAGTTTATAGGTAGATGTCGTGTAGCTTGAGAACGCTTCATCGGGACTGAACGAATTATGAAATAACGATGCTAATCGACGAGAGCACCGGCACTCACCGACCAGAGAGTTTTTGTGCCATATGACGAAGAGAGAGGAGCACACCATATACAAGCTTGGCTTCTTCATCAAACGGAAGCCCAGTCGACTTTTCCTGCTGGGAGGCTTCTTTAGGTAGCGCAGCAGGCGCCGGCTTCGCACCAGAAGTTGGTTCATTGTACGCGATCACAAGCCCAGTGTTCGAGCTCAGAGTATTCCTAGGAGAGACTACAGTTGCAGGAGGAGGCTTGGTGAGAGAGTTTGCAGATGGCTTGATTGTTTCAACCCCAGGAGAGATATCCGAGAGCATGCTACCAGGCGCTGCAGGACGAGGCTGTCGTGTCCGATGCCAATCCTGATAGAACACACAAGCGCAGTGTCTATCTGAGTTCTCAGAGTACAGCCAGATGGCACTGTTGCTCGTCTCACCTATCGTATATGTACAACGAGTAGATCGTCATGGTCGGAGTAACGCTCGAGCCGAAATGAGGATGACCACGTGACCGCATAACCGAAATGTGAAACGACACGTGACGACACGTCGACATACTTGCTTTTGACCCCCACGATGTATAGCACCTATCAGCGCGTCAATAACATCTCTGCATTTGTCTCATCATGTCTCATGGGTCTGCTTGTCGCTATCTCGGTGGTCTCATACGTTCAGATTTGGTCTATCGGTGAACCGAGTGGGAGGTTGGATGTCAAACCCATGGGCGTGTAAGTCCCTTGCTGTTACGTAGCCACTCGATAGACTAATATTCGGCCTTCGGACAGTCAACGAGCTATCTCTCGGCCGTACAGCAGGAAAGAACAGGACATCGCCTTTTACCGTTTTGATGTCCAAGCCGGTAAGTTTATTCAATACAATTAGCCTTAATGACTTTGCCATAACGTCGTGCCTGAACAGATTTGACCCCCTTGTTTACATGGAATACCAAACAACTCTTCGTTTACATTATCGCTGACTATACAAACGAAAAAGGGGTAAGCACCTGGCCGTTCACCTCCACCCGACCTAGACCTAAATCATAATACCCAGATCTCCAACGAGGTCGTCCTCTGGGACCGCATTGTCCGACGAAAACGCGACAGCAAACTGAACATCGAATCTGCCCGCGGCCGATATTCTTTGAAAGACCCTTCGCTTACGTTCAGGTGAGTCGCATAATGCGCGGGCAGCCTTGGCAATAACTGATCGTTCGAGAATAGGAATGCCTCGCCCGCGAATTTCACGCTCAAGTATAACGTTATGCCTTGGATCGGAGCTCTTACGTACGGAGCAGCTGCCCAGTCGACTAAACCGGTACCGTTTGCGCGCGTAAAGACGAGTGTGTAATATTATGCTGTATAATTTGGGTCAAAAATGATAGGCGTTTGGTTGCACCATCCCTTTGCTGGACATGTCAGCCCCCCTGCAAGCGCGCAAGACTCTCAACTGCGTCCCGCTCTGATCGAATGAAACTGACCTTGACCTGATCGAGGCTGAGCTGTGAGATGGGAATACATCGGTTCGCAGCCAATACGTAGTAAAATACGTCTATCATGTCTCGAGCTCGGCGATACCGACAGCCGTTTTGAAATAACCCACGACCGCCGGCGCCGGTGGAGTGGTCAGATCTCAACACGTCGGCAGCGAACAAGTCATTTCGTAGCCGAGACACTCCCTTTCAAGAATTTTTATTCCTTTCCGAATGTGCGCTAGGATCTGGTAACGTTTGCCGCCACATATTTTCTAAAGCAACAACTGTAACGATCCATTCAGAACTGATATCATGCGCAGTGCTTCGATTCTCCTCCAGTCCAGATTCGTTTAGAACGGCGCCTTGTGCCCTCCTCGTTGTCTTCGATGCCAGAGGCGTAGAGGTCTGGGACGAGTGTGGTTTCAGTAAAGGAATTTGGGGTACCAACGGCTGGGCCGGCAAGCCTTCGCAATCGGGAGAGAGCTGTCCATCGACGCCGGAGACTATATGCGTCACCCAGTGCGTATGCATGCAGGCCTAGTACTTATGCTTAAGTGTTTATTTCTGAGGAGCTCCCAACTTGCGACCGGATTCGATAGAATTTTGCCGCCGCTGCGCTGAAAAACACCCCGGCGCGCCGCATCCAGGCTCACCAATTAGACTCTAGCATCGCACTCGCACCTCCTCGATCACGCAAATTCCGCCTGCGATTTCTAGCAAGGAGAAAGTTGCCCTCATCCGCCGCGTATGGAGGGTACCTCGGACTGGTACCGTACACATATATTATAGTCGCGTGTAAATGTATCCAGGTCCGGTGCAGCTTCCCGCGCGCGTCACGTCGTACAACCAAGCCAAGCCGTATATATTCAGCCTGAACGCTATGTAATTAGTGCACCAGTGGTAAGCTAAGGTGGCGCCCGCAGGGCTAAACATGTCATTTAGTTCGATTAGGAATAAACAATGGGATACAGTTGTATCTAATGACACCCGAACTAGAAACTGAAAACGGCCCACACTGCCATGCGTATGATCGACGAAAAGACACATGGATACGCTGTGAATATGATACAATGAGCTGAATCAACGATCGTTTAGCACACTGATCAGAGACGTAAAACGCACCGAACCCGGTATCTTAACCAGGCATCTTGGATTGAACACTGGTAGCATCTCGCAGTTCGCACGCAAAAGAGCACAGTAGCTTTGAGGTATTTTCTTTGAGGCCGGCGAGGTGTTTTCTTAATTCGAGAATGAAAGCAGCCCTCTGCCAGCATGAGGTAATTAACCTCAGCACGTGTGCTGAAAGTGCTGGATCGCGCTCGGTATCGGCCTTTCGCGAGATTAAGTACCATGGGGATGCTGCGAGCTGTGGCGCTCGACCGATGAATCTAATCGGGGACAGTGGGTAGTGCTCAGGAATCCGTTTTTCATAAAGAAATGTAACCCACAGGGGAGGATCATCTGGGCTACGAACCAGACGAATCAGCCAGCGACAGTCGTAGCGGTTAATGCGATACGCTGTGTGATCAAGCGAGGGACCAATCACGACGAGAAGGTGCAGAAGAGTCGATGAGGGGATAAAATATATTCGTTGAGCGGTGCTAGAGCGTAAAAGCTGCCGAGAAGTTGAGCCAGATTGGAGCGCGATGGAGCAATGGAGTCTTGGCTATGTCGGGATGAAATGTTACAACTTGTACAAAAAGAGCTACAGACGGAAAGAGAGAAGAAAGAAAGAAAAAATGAGGGGCTGGTTCGTAAAACGTGGGCTTACGTTCAGATCGTCGTTCTTTCGGCGACAGAGCAACCAACGAAAATCATGGTATTTTCTCGGTGATGAACACAGGCTGAAGTTTACTCACCGCTCGTCAGGTCCCGAAAATCGTGCAAACCATTACACTCCGAATGCGAAAGCACTGCATTCTCACGTCGAGCGCAAAGGAGCACGCTGGAGCAAGCCGTAGGGCGCTTGATTCGGCATGGTCTTGCGCGTCTGTCCGAGTAGTACGGAGGCAAATCAACAGCGGAGTCTGTTAGGTAGCTGATGAGACGGACCTGATTGATGTTCGACCAGCGACCTCTCAGAATTCAAACCCCGCTAACGACCCCCATTCCAGCCGACGACAACGAGGGGGCGCGTCATGAGTCGGTTGTTCAGCAGGACCTAGACCGCGCCGACGTGCACGCACTAGTAGCCCAGGGTCCCTGGTTTCATTCAAAGTTGGACTGTATGCTAAGCCGCCCAAGCCATCGAAAGAAAATAATCATACCTGAAAAGGCAAGTGTTTGGCAGCAGCTTATCCAGAGTGTGGGTGAGGGTCACGTGCGACTATAGGGGGTTAGACTGGTTTGTGGGGGACCCGGATCGCTGAGTCGGCTCAAAGAAGTGGTAGCAGACCCTGTGACAGGTCTTCGAGCAAGATTATCGACAGGCCAGGGAACGATGCTAAACCTTCCATCCAGTTTGATTACACATGTCAGGGGGCATGGTCGAGGGCAGCCTTACTATTCATTCTGCTCCTTTTAGACCCCCACAGACGCGCTTGGCTCGGTGCGTTCTCTGTTTTCCCCCTCTCTCGAACGTCCTTCGTCATGGCTCACTATTACCAGCAGCCTCACCCGCACGTGCATATCGCACCTGCTCGCGATTATAATACCTACGACAACTCGCAACCCGACGACTCGAATGTCGCTGTCTCCCAAACCTCGCCTCTTATTCACAACCATGGCCCGTATCCTCACGCATGCATCCCATCTGCTCGCTCGCACATGCATTCATCTGTCCCTAATTCGGAAGCATCGTTCCCGAATCAGGTAAGCGCTGGTTCTCTTATTTTGTCGTTGATCTTTCTCATCTCTTCCACCACAGGCTCCCCCTGTTCCCGCTCAGTATGGTAACCAGATTCCTCCCGGCCAGCGCTGGGCCCGGCCGATGCCTGAGCAGCCTCAGCCGAACCCGGCACCCGTCCATGTGCAGCATCACCGCCGTCGATCGAGCCAAAACTCGCAGCTCGAGCTCACCCAAAACCTGCCTCGTAGGAGCTCACTTCCTCATTCCCAGCCCCAGCCTTCGTTCGATAACGGATACCACTACGCGAGCCAGGGATACGCTCCGGCCCCGGCCCCCGTAGCTCCATACCAGCAACAAGCTTCGGACTTCGCACCCTATCCGCAGGCTCCCATCCACGCCTATGCACAGGAGCACCAGGCGCCGGTCGTCAACCATTACGCACACAATCACGACTTCCAGCACGCTCAGGTCCAGCACCAGGCATCGTATCAAAACGTGGTCCCTCCCGCTGTTGAGTCCGGACCTACTTACGGCACTTATGCCCCTGTGGGGCACGTCGAGCAAGTCCAAGGGGCTCAAAATGGCCGGATCGAGTCTTACAACGAGTCGCTCGACACCGAAGGGCTCTTGCTCGCCACGTCGTTCGACTTTGCGGCCGCGTCAGCAGATCTCGAGGTTTCATCGGTCCCCGCGCAAGAGGGGCAGCCGTTTGAGCACTACCAGTCTCAACAAGGCTTCGAGCAGCCGACCCACCATGGCTTCGAGCAGCACCAACACGTTCAGCATTTCGAGCCCCAACAAGGCTACCAGCACTTCGAACAACCACACTTCCAACCCCAGCCCCAAAACGGCCTCGTCGAGCAGCACGGCCACCAGTTCCACCCCCAGTTCCATCATGAGGCCCAGGTCCAGGCTCACCATCAACAATTCGTCACGCAGCCTCACGCGAACCCGAACAGCGTCGCTCAGGGATACTCGCACCAGCATCAGGCCCCGGTTCAGCACCAACACACGCGCCGTGGGTCGGGATACGAGTCTCAGCACGAACAGGTATGCGTTATCCAATATATTCTAACTAAATGCGCGACTAACATACACTCCTAGCCCTCGCCCCCGGCCGCGAAGAAGGTTCGCCTCGGTCACCGCCAGCAGCGCTCGGCGTCGTCCAGCCAGTTGTCCTCACTCAGCTCGGCGAACCCCCTCCAGTACCCCGAGACCAGCTCTCCCCAGCCGGGCCAAGTTCTCCAGCAACCAGGTGAGACGGCTACGACCGTCATGCCTGGTCACGAACAGCCCCAACTAACCGGTGAGCGGCGCGAAGCAATCGGGTACCAGCGCGACCTCGAAGTCCAACTCCGGGAGCGCCTTTTGAGGCACGGGAAGGAGGTCGCGCCAGGATACGCACCCTCTGAACCGGGCAGCGACGAGGACGAAGAGGAAGGCGACACCGAGGACGACTTTGACGAGTACGACCACGATCACTCGCACGAGCTGCAGTACCCGCATTCGCACCATGCCCCGGCTCCGACCCGCGTGCAGCCTATCGTCCCGTCCCAGGCGCACGAGCGCGCGCACCCGATGCCCGTCGCGAACTCCGCTCAGACGCTCGACAAAAAGGATGCCCCGGCCCCTGCGCCCAAGAAGCCCGCGCTGGCGTGCCTGTTTTGCCGCAAGCGCAAGATTGCGTGCGGCCCGCCTCCACCGGACAGTGCTGATCGGACGTGCAAGTGAGTTTCCACTTTTCCATCACCACGCTATTCCACTTTCGCACTACTTCATTCCAACTCGGGAAAGGCTCGCATGCTGATTATTATCGCGCCACAGTCAATGCCTCCGCCGCAAGCAGCCGTGCGAGTATCCGACCGAGTCGCGCCGCGGCATCCGCAAGACGCCCAAGGAGCCCGCCGTGCCGGCCGATCAGGAGCCCCAGCCGACTGTCCACAAGTTTGTGCACGGTGACGGGAGCAGCCTGACTGGTGGGGACGTCAAAGGCAAGGGCCGCCGTAAGCGTGTGCTCGAGCTCGTCGATTAGATGGATTGATACTGAAACTGCTTTGGACTCTGCTGTGTCTCTCGTCGCTCCTCGCGACTCTTCTTGGTTTTGGGCTCTACATTGGGTATCTGAGCTTTTTGGTGCTCGAAATCCCGGTTCGTGCGTCCTGTTTGAATTGGTTCCTCGATCTATGCGTTTTCATTCTGTGCTACTCCATGCTTTTCTATTCCTTGTCTGTTTGGCCTCGTTTCGGGCCTTTCCCGGTCCGATCGAGGCCGTTGCTGTCGAAGCTTTATCTTGCCCAACGTTGCTATCTGTTCCCAGCCTAAGCTGGTACACCACTGGTACCAGAACTGGCTAATGTATTTAGTTTCCCTTTTCTCATTCTCCGATCCCCAAGCCCCACTGTTCCCCTCTCCCCCTTCCCCAACTTGGACTGAAGTCGTACATTGCCTTGTTTCGCACATCGCTCTGACGCATTACAATTGTTATTCTATGTCGAGTAGTCAGTTAGTTAGTTGTTCACGTTTGTAGTCAATTGGCAGTATGAATACACGAGCCTTTCGGCTACAACCATGAAATTTTTGCCTTGAACACGAGTGAGGATCCATTTGACGATGAATGACGAACGTCGCTCGATTTGATTAGCATACATTGCACTTGAGCTCAGACAGGCGTTGCGTGCAGTCGCCTACCAAGGGTTAGCAATTTCAAATCGGCCCTTTGCTCGCGAGTAGGGGCAAATGTCTTGGTGCTTTCAGCCTTCGGCTCTGGCGAGCCGTTGTTCCGAATGAGGTTGGCCATGTGGACCTGGACGATTTGCATATATGCTGTATCTGTCTCATTTGGCATCTCGTTTTCGCACACAAAGCAAAATGTTGACTCGGCAGAGTCCGTATAGGCACACTGTATGTCCGAGCCAATGGATAACGTTCAATAAAGTTATTGCATCAGAGAGGGAGAAGTTCAGAAGTGTACAAGGCGGCCGATGGCGAAAGCGCATCGCGATACCGCAAAAACAGGCAAGTGGCCTGCTACGAACAGTACAAGATGGATCTAGCGCTGGCGCCTCGGTTCATGATCCCTCTGATGGATACTCAATTTCCTCAATACAACTCGTTCCTGGTCGTTACGGATCATCCGGCACGACTAGCTCACGAGCGATGCCGACGCAAGCGCATCCATTCTGTTTCGGGTCTTTTTGACGCCATGTTTACCCCTTTTCACGTGACGCGCACGCCATGTGGCGCGTTTTTGCCCCGTTTACCGGAGTTTCTGCGAAGTCATATCAGGCGCTAGTCCTCAACCGTCGTATGCGCGCTGTGCTCTGGAGACTTTCGTCTTGGGACTCTTGGCTAGCGTCACAGGTACGGTGCGAAGGGTGGAGGGGGAGCGCTACGCCCAGAATGTTTGAGTCGTCCTATCAGCCTAGAAGAACGCAAGTTCAAAACGGCTCCAGAACGCAGTCCGGCCCATGACATGCGTTTATGACCCGGGAAGTCCAGAACACGCAAGCGCGATATGCTCGGCCCAGAACGCACACAGCAAAAGACTAAATGGAACTGGGTCGGAGCGAGGCAAAAGGGTAAGAAGGGGTGTATCGCGCATACATACACCTACCCCTATCTTCTATCACGCTGGCGCCGAAGATCGAGATCGCGCATATATCGACCCTAGGACCCAAGAACATTCAACGAAAGAGAGAAACAGCCTTTAGTGACCCCTTCAGGCTCGCCAATCGTACGCGCGCGTACACGCAACTAAGCACACGCGAAAAGGGATATCAATCCCTTCGGGCTGTCGTCGGGTTTCTGTTACACATTCTGATTGTAGCTAGAAGGTCAGAGATAGGTTTCTGTACGTATTTAGCGACGATCATCATCAGTATCATACATGATGCATCATCACATACGTGTAATTTTTATAGGTTAGATGTTGCAGTTTCTGGGTCGCTGGGTCTGATCAGAGGTAGTGGCTCGTGGCGACGATCCCCATCTAGCTTGTGCTCCGTACCAAGACAAATATGTGTGGGAGAGACAAAATATTGCATCTCTTCTGTCCTGCAAACACGTCCTGGCACCATCGTGGGGCAGAAAGTCTAAAACACCAGTATTTTGCCCATGAGCCACTGACGTCAAAGAGGCAAGGGCACGATTCAAAACGATCAACGACCCGAAACCGTCTAGCTCGAGGGCATGCCGTAAGTGCTTGTGGGTCATCTGAAAAGGACAGATAACTTGTTAAAATACGAAAAGGAACTTGCCCTGCAAGTGTGGACAAGCTGAGCAAGCTTAATCTATCTAAAATGACTTGTTCGACGCATTTGTCTGTCCGCATGCTTTTTGAGCGCACGCCCGTGGCGTTGATGCGCGCACAGATTGGCGGTTTGTCGAGCACTCTCACGCACACGAGAACAGTAAGCTAATTTCAGGATATACATTGCATAAACTAGTTCTACTAGGACATGCACAGACCAGACATATATATACTAGACGATGGTATGGCAAGATAGAGCAGGGATGTATAGGTACCGAAACGATGGATGGAATGGAGAGGGAGATGTACAGTTTTGGGAGGTCAGAGCAATAAAACGTCAAGCAAAGGAACTCGGAACAGTAGACTAGGACGAGTAAAGCTAGGACAAAGAAAACTAGAGAAAGAATGAGGTAAAGAAGAAGAAAAAAATTCGAGCTCAGCTTTGACAGCGATAATCACTTGTTCACTTGGCCTTCAACGGCGTGTGTCGCCGACTGGAGCGACGCGCCCCTGTTCCCGTAATTGGCATTTTCACATGTCCAACATCCTCGACGGCTCGTCGGGCGCGCACTCGGCTCGACACCCGAGTGGGCGCAGCTCCAGTCGTGCGCTTCTGCCGCACGGTCCCAGTCGGCCCGCGCGGGAAGTCCATCGCCGCATCTTCCTCCACATCGGACAGCTCGGAGCCAGAGTCGCCCTCGAGCCCGGTACGCTTCCCGGTCGAGGCCGTTGTAGTGGTGGGTGTACTTGCAACGGGAGATGGCACTACTGGAGACGAAGGTGCAATAGGTAAAGGTTCGCGCATTGGCCCGGGGTGGGCCGGAATAACACGCTCACGAGGTTGTTGAGGACGGAGAGGCGACGCGGAGCCGCGAGGGCGAAGCTGGTACGGCGCACCGGCTCGGGCGGCGGGAGTAAAGAGCTGTCGAGCGACTTGAGGAGATTGGTCGAAATGCTGAAGGTGGGGCGGCTGGACATGGTGCCCGTTGACTGGTTGAGGCCAATGTCCGTTGGGAGTACCGACCGGACCGACGTGTCCAACCGGGTTGGCGGGTGTATGCGGCGACGGATACTCAAGAGGATGAGGGGTATCTTGAGCCTGGAGGTGTGGGTGCATAGTGCTCTCCCCGGCAATTCCGCGCGACACTTGATCCCATGACGAGTCGGTCTGCATAGAGTTGATAGAAGCCGGCATCGGTGGAGCTTGGTTCTTGCGCACCGGCGCGCCCGGGACCTCCACAGGGCCCAAGTTTTGTGGCGTCTCGTACGCCTGGAGCGGGTGACCGTTGCGAAGCGGGTGCGGACCATCGAGAATCGGCATGGGGGAATGGGGGAACTTGCCAGGAATCGGGAGCGACAGCTCCGAGTCTTCGCTAAACTTGCTGACTAGACGAAGGTTGCTCGCATCGCTCGCATGTGTCGTCGCCGTCACAACCGACACCGCACCCGAAACTAGCGACGCCGAACCAAGGAGAGACAGTGCCTCGGCAGGGCTATCCGCGTCCAGCATCATGCTATCGTTGAACCGCTCGAGTTCACGGAGTTCTTGAGTGGACGGCGGGTCGGACGACACAAAGCTCGTCGAAGTGCTGCTCGCAGCAACAGAGGTCGCCTCGGTCAACGCCTCGGTATACTGCCTAGGGCCTGGGCGAAGGGCAGCAGACTCGTTCGCGAGCGCCGCGAGCCACGGGTGGTTGAGCGCCTGCTCGATACTCATTCGCTGAGTCGGGTCCGGCACCAACATGCGCTTCATCCAGTCGATGCAGTCGTTTGTCAACCCGAATCCCGACACTTGAGACCACTCGACCTGTCGACGCTGGAACCGCGTAACCATGTCCTCGTCGTCCTCGGTAAACGGCACCGTATTTGTGAGCATCGACCACACGATCACACCCAAGGACCAACTGTCGACCAGTTCATTGTACCCCGCGTCTTGCGCACGCAACACGACTTCTGGGGCAAGGTACGTCGGCGTTCCGCAAAACGTTTTCAAAAACGTGCCGCTATCGACAGCTTTAGCTAGGCCGAAATCGGCAATCTTGGCGTGTCGCGGGACGGTGTCCGTCAACAAAATGTTCTTTGACCGACTCAATGAGCTTGATGTACATAATAAGAGGTAATAGATGTGCTCTTACCTCGGGCTTCAGATCCCGATGTACAACCCCCTTGGAGTGCGAGTACTCCATAGCCAGACACATCTCAGTCGCCAACTGGCGGGTCTCATTTTCGCCTATTTCGAGTGAACAAATGTCAGCGATACGGACATACCGGCACGGAGATTAATGGGCAGACAAGACGGCGAGTCATGCGATCCTAAACGAGCCAAAGAGAACTCGCAAAGAAGGATAGTACGCGGGGAGGGACCACCGAGTCCGAGCGCATCGAAACACGGGCGCCTGTCTCTCCCGTCAAACGTATGCGCCGCCCGTTTCTCCAACCGATGACACCAACCAAGTCTCGATTCCAACCATGAGTCGCATACTTAATTTCAACCGTGAGCCGGGGTACTCGACTCCAACCCCAAGTCGGGATCCGCGCGCATCGACCGACAGCCCAAACCCCAGATTCAAAAAACCCAAAACCAAAACTCAAAAAAGAAGGTAAATCAAGAATACTACTCACAAAGTCCACCCTCGGAAATGACAGCCTCGAGCAAATCGCCCCCACTGATGAGCTCGAGAATGAGCCAAATCGTAGACTCGTCTTCGAAATGCGCGACGAGCTTGCAGATGTGAGGCTAGTAAAACAAGTGTGATCAGCGAGTGTTGGGCCAGCATGAAAGGATAAAATGAAACAATAGAAAGAGATCCACTGAAACGGTCGATTCGAATCCAGACCCAAACATTACTCCAACCAATTGAATAGACGCATCGGCCACCCAGCGCAGAGGGTCACACGCTCATATGGAGAATGCCGACAGAAGCCCTTTGCCTCCCCGAGTTAAAGTTGGAACCTCGCGCTCTCCATTCAGTCGGGAAGAATTACGAAGGGTAGAGCAAAAAAACGAGGATTGAACGCAGTGAGAGGCCGAATGGGTGATAGGTGTGGCAAGGAGCGAAAGAACGAAGAACCAAACGGATAAAATGAAAGCAGGAGCGAAGAACTTTTGAACGAGTCCAACGAAATCGAGCCAAGTCCCGGCCGTAGACTGCTCGCGTCCGGCGCCCCGCAGAGGTATAGACGGGTGTTCTCCCCTGGTGGAGAAACGCCGGTTCATTGAACCTATCATTCAAAAATGCCGGTCCATTGAGATACGCCTATCCCCTGGATCATTATTTACGCAGCGCGCGGAAAAGCGCCAACTCGCGAAAAACGGGCCCCGTGATTATCCATTCGAAGGGGGCTGTTCATGATTATCCAGTGAAGGGACGTTGGATGATTAGCCAACGAAGTGTGTTGGCCATCACTTCCCAACGTCAAGCGTTGGCTACAATTGTCCAACACAGGGTGTTGAACAAAGTCCCCAAAGAATACACCACCTCCAGGAACAAGCCAACCTCATGGGCCGCAAACCAACATGCCGGGGACAACTCGTCGTCTTCCCGTCCTAACCCAACCCGAACCACCGCCTGAACGCTCTCCCAGACCTCCACCTCCTCAGCGAACAGAATCAACCAAATTGCCCGAGGCTAGACTCCAGTTCCATCGGCAGACTCGACTCCGCACGAACAAGACACCAAACCAAAACCAGAAAACAATCAACAGAACTTCGACTCACATGATCAAAATCTTTCATTATAGCGACCTCGCGTTGGAACATCTGCCGACTCCTCGGATTGTGCACGAGCCGACTCTTGGTGATGACCTTGCACGCGAACCATTGGCCCGAAGCGCGGTGGAGCGCCCGGCGGACGGTTGCAAAGGCGCCGCGGCCGAGACTAGTATCGTGAGCGCCAGGATCAGTCCGGTGATCAGAAAGGGATGAATTAGCCGTGCACGAAGAGTCAAGGTGCGTAGACATCGAGTATCGTGTCGAGCGTAGTTGACAATGTTATCCCAAACACCGATGCGAGCACAAGGAAAGAAGGATAGACTCGTCAGTACTACGAATACTCAAACCTACAAGCCAACAAACGACTCACGCAGGCCCCAGCTCGTATTCTTGAAAAACACCGTTGCCGACTTGGACGCTCTCTGTCGGACGTCGAAAGATATAACCTGTTCAACGGTGGTATCAACCTCAGTTCAGCTCGGCAGACAACGCAGCCATCCACAACACAGACAGCATGCTCGGCTAGATACACAATCACCTCCCAATCCGCAAACACATCTAGGCAACCGACTAGCACGACATTAAACTTTCCAACCAGCCAGCTCGAAATCCGACTCATTACCCGACCGCATCCAGGAAGCGCGTAAACACGACGCAGACAAAGACAAGACACTCACGATAGTCCAAATCGTCTATATCCTGACCAGGCAGCCCGAAAGAGAGTTCATCGCCTGGGGTAAGGAGCGACTTTTTACCCTTTCCGATACGTTTGCCGTTGATCTGCAGGGTCGTA
>WSLO01000378.1:0-17892 GCA_019677385.1 Ceratobasidium sp. 392
CACGGTGGCGGTGCTCGACCAATCACGGCTCGTGTGGCGTACGACCCAGTTTGGGTGGCTACTCACCGGCCGTGGCATAATCGGTGGCAATCAAGTACAACGACGCCGCGTTCAGTTGCATAGTCGACAGGCATTACCCAAGACGAATAGTCTCACAGCTTGCATTGTGGTAAAGGTTTGGCCAATATTATAGCTTTAATACCTAATGTTGACCATTGGTATGCATAGTTATCCTTCCCTTTCCTCACCGCAAATCGATCCATCGTCGTGAAAACCATCACATGTTATTTCGTATGAACATACATTTCCCAAATCCAAATTTCCGCTCTTAAACCTAGTTATGAACAACTTCTAAACCCCTCTACCCTCCAACAACCTTTTGCGCATTTGCGCGCACCACCTCCACTTGGAGCTCGAGATTCCGGATCTGAGCGCGTGCTTCGTGGAGTTTATTGTTAAGGCGCACGTTTTGGTCAACGAAGGCACTTCAAGCCTATTGAGGGACGATTATGTTGGACGTTAAGATCCGGAATGATGTGAACACGAACGGACTTCGTTCGACGGCGCAGTCATCTTTACGCCTTCTCCCCTCGGCAGCGAGCTCGGCGCCACAAAAACGGAAGCACGCGCCCGTGGGATGGGAACCGACCCAGGAGTCGGGGGTTCAACAAGTTTCGACATCGGCGCAGGAGCTGAAGCGAGAGCAGGCGCGGGCGGAGCGGCAACAGGAGTAGGAGCAGGTGAAGGGTCAGCACTGACCGCACCCGTGGACAAATCGACGAGGTTAAGCGGGGAGGTTTTGCCTAAGAAGAATTCGCCAGCTGCAAGTGCTGGTTCGCTGGACGGAGCGGGCGGGGAGATGTCGAATTGGAGCTGGTTAGACTGTAGACGTGACAGGTTAAAGGAAGTCATTATAGGGGGGTAGTGGATGCGCTGACCTTGCGAGGGACAACAAAGGCGACAGGTCCGATGGTAAAGCCGTATACTTTGCATGATCTCGCATTCGGTAACTTCCGGAGCGCGACGGGGAAGGAAGCACATTCCACGTTGAGGATCGATAGACTTGTGTTCCGAGAGCTCGTGCAACGTATCGCTTTCGTACTCGTGGTATCAAATATTGCCATCTGTGCAAACTAACACATAAGTATGCGTGTCCCAAAAGCAAAACGATAGACGCACCCCTTGCCAGCAAGGAACAGCAAGTTGTTATCGCTCCAAAACGGCATGATAACACCCGACGACTGATTAATCCACACCGTCTTGATGTTCCCCAGCGAGCCCGCATCCCACACGCCCGACTGACGTTCACTCAATCGACTAACCCAGTCGTCACCATCAGATCATGGGCGCCCATCCAAACAACGCGCGCACGCTTGATCCCGCCGTGCCCGTCTCCGACGCGCACTGCCTCGCTCCCTGCACGTGGATCAAATAGCCCAATCTCCCTGTCCCTGCACGTCGTCGCCAGCAACGTCCCAGCCCGGTTCCATGTCGACGATCGAATCGTATCCGTATGGCCCGTAAGTGAGATCTTGGCATCGCCTGCATTGGATAGATCCCATAGCCCTAACCGTCAAACTGCGAGGATTCGACTTTGCAGACGAGTACGCGTCCATCTTCACCACCGCTGACGAGGACCGAGTCGTTGAACGGAGACCAGTCGGTGTCCAGTACTGGGGCGATATGCCCGCACAAGGGGATGAAGTATGAGAGTTTGTATGGTAGGCTGTAGGGTAACGGGCGGAAGGGAGACTCTAAGAACCGGACGGATGCCTCGGCGGCAGACGCGGTAAGTCCCTCCCCCGGCCCCGGCCCCTGCACCTTGCACCAGCGCTCGGCCTAGTGCTCGGACCCCAACTTGAGTTACTTTGGTTGTAGCGATCCTGAATCGGCCACCAATCTCCACTTGATCCTTCACTACCCCCACCACCTGGACTCAAACCATCCATCGCTACCTCGTTCCTTCACGTGCGTCCATTAGGATGCCACTCGAGCGCATCCGCCCTCCTCGGACTCATCTCAAGCGGAATCTCGCCATGACGCTCGCCCGCAGTGTGAGTATACAGAGGCGGTGGCTGGGTTATGAGCGTGGGGTTGGCGATGGCGCCCGAGCGGGAGCCGAACCTCGTGTGGATGTAGGCCGGTTGAGCGGTGAACCGGGTGGTGGCGTGTATGTCGTCTGGGGTGAAGGACTGGAAGGAGGAGCGATCATGGATTGTGGAAGACTCGATGGTCAGGTGTACCCGCGCTTAGGTTCGACATGGACGACCCTGGGCAGCACGTGAGCACAGCCACCGGCGATCTAAGCGCCCTGGTCGGTGGATTGCCGCCCGAACGAATGGCGAGCTCAAACCCCACATACCCGCGCATACATGACGCCAACCTCGCTCCTCCATGTTCTAGTGTCAGTCGAGGCGGAGATTAACAACGAACTAGACCTTTACATGTAATGGCACTGTGCGCGCCAATCGTGCCAATTAATAGTCGTATCCAAGCGAACGGAGAATACGGAGTAACCGAGCCGCTAGCCGAGGTGCTATTTCGCATCATGCGTGTAGATTATGGAAGCAAGGCTATAATTGCCGTCTATCTATTGGGCATCGATGACATACCCAAGAGGTGTGTTAGATGCAGGACGAGAGGCGGTTATCGTGTGATGTTGATATGGAACATTCATCGCCAACTTTCTCTCATAGATTCTACGTCTGAGCGTAGCTTGTCATCCCACTCGGCTGTGCGCTCGATGAAGTCCTGTTGATTTGCAAATTGTACAGCCCGGGCATGCACGCGGTTCACGCCGCATGGTTAGGAGCAGATCGTGTTGCAGGTCGTATTATATCAAGGGCGGAGACAGCAAAAATGACTCGAAAAAGTCAGTACAAAAGTACGCAGTCAGAGTGGAAAATGATTGAGATGGCTGAATCCAGTTTGGAGTGCAATACGTGATGAGCGGGACTAGAAATCAAATCAACGGTCGAACCCCAAGAAGCGCCTATCGAACGATGCAATCGCATGACAGTTGGACAGGGTCTATGCGCGGATGGATCATCATTCAACCATATATGGTCAATATATCGCCTCAACGCGTATCGGTTCCATTCCAGTGTGTTCTTTTAGAGGGCTGTGTAGGCCACGCTGAAATGAACCTCATGCCGGATGAGCGGTAAGTGGAGGAATCTGAGTTTTCCTGCAGTGCTATGTAGATGCGCTGTGATCTTGAGCGGTAGAGCGTTTGTTCTGCCATACGCGCACCAATGATCGGCCCAAGGACAGCAAACTGCGAGGAGCTACAAAAACACTAGTCGAAAGCCTGATACGACAGACAGCCCTCGGCCAGCAAGTTGAATACAAGCGAATAATACTCACAAAAGATGAATTACTTGACACGGTATGTGGCGTACTGGTGAACAATGGGCAAAGTCAGCCTCACATCCAAACGATATCAAGCAGATCCGAAAAAAGCGCTGCAACGGATGAAGTGCAAGATCCACGAAGTCATGGCTGGCTAGAGATAAGAATAGAGAACGAGCACGACTATTCATGGCGCTTAGTGATTCCCAACTTCGGCGAAGACATTCAGGGAGAGAATCGCAGTAAATCCCCTGAGGTAGCTGATGTTCTTGACAGAATTGTTGAAAGCCTGAGACTGGCTGGTTTGACGGAAGGGGACGCTATCGTTGAGTCAACCAGGTATGTGTGATTTGATATCTTACACTCAACGGCGACTGTATGGACTCACGAAAATGCCGCTCACAGCATACAGTTCTTGTATGACTTGTTAGAAGCAATTGAGAAGAGGCTCAAATCGGGATACAAATCAACGGGTGACCTTGAACAACTGGAAAAAGCAATCACATGTCAACGTCGAATGTTGTTCCTAGCTGAGATTAGTCTCTCAGAGCAAGCTGAAGACGAGGCATCAGGACAAAACTCTAGGGATGGCACTAGGAGACTGGCCTGCTTGAGTAATCTGGGAGTCTTGTTAACCTTTCGCTTTGAGCGACTTGGAAACCTGACAGACATGCACGATGCAATTGCATGCCATGCACAAGTGGTCGACCTCACTCCTGACGGTCACCCAGACAAGCCAACTTGCCTGAACAACCTTGGAAACTCGTGGCAGTCTCGATTCGAGCGACTGGGTGAGCTGACAGACATAAACAACGCGATCACATGTAAAACACAAGCAGTCGACCTCACTCCTGACGGTCACCCAGACAAGCCAGGTTGCCTGAGCAACCTTGGAGTCTCGTGGCAGCGTCGATTCGAGCGACTGGGTGATCTGACAGACATAAACAACGCGATCACCTGTCAAACAGAAGCAGTCGATCTCACTCCTGACGGTCACCCAGACAAGCCGGGTTGCCTGAACAACCTTGGAAACTCGTGGCATCGCCGATTCAAGCGACTGGGTGTGCTGACAGACATGGACAACGGGATTGCCTGCCACGCAAAAGCAGTCAATCTCACTCCTGACGGTCACCCAGACAAGCCAGGTCGCCTGAACAACCTTGGAATCTTGTGCCAATCTCGATTCAAGCGACTGAGTTATCTGACAGACGTGAACAACGCGATCACATGTCAAACACAAGCAGTCGACCTCACTCCTGACGGTCACCCAGACAAGCCAGCTTGCCTGAACAACCTTGGAAACTCGTGGCAGCGTCGATTCGAGCGACTGGGTGAGCTGACAGACATAAACAACGCGATCACCTGTCAAACACAAGCAGTCGACCTCACTGCTGACGGTCACCCAGACAAGCCAGCTTGCCTGAGCAACCTTGGAAACTCGTGGCAGCATCGATTCGAGCGACTGGGTGATCTGACAGACATAAACAACGCGATCGCATGTCAAACACAAGCAGTCGATCTCACTCCGGACGGTCACTCACACAAGCCAGTCCGCCTTCAAAATCTTGGAAATTCACACCTAGCTCAATATGAGTCACTCAATCAGCTGGTAGATCTTGAGCTTGCCCGCGCTGTATTCGAGCGGGCTGCAGTATCATTCGTGGTCGATCCTCGTGTTCAGCTGGACTGTGCTCGGAAATGGGCAAACACCTCACTTCTCCTCAATCTCTCTCCGCTCGAGGCTTTTCGGACTGCTTTTGCTCTTCTTCCGAGCATGGTTTGGCTCGGCCAGACTACTCAGGCGCGATATTTGAATATAAGCAGCATCAGTGACCTTGTGCCTGCAGCTGCTGCCTGGGCCATTTCTGTCGAGTCATACGATCTTGCTCTCGAATGGCTTGAACAAGGCTCCTCAGTCATCTGGAGGCAAATGCTGCAACTCCGCACACCGTTCGACGATCTTGCTGCGGTCGATCCTGAGTTAGCCAATATGCTGAAAGACACCGCTTCCCAGCTCGATATCGCTGGCTCGTCCACTTCTGCCGCTGGCACGACTTCTAAGCCTGCGGCAAGCCCTGAATCCCAAGTCCAACGCCATCATAGTCTCGCGCTCCGTTGGGAGGAGCTTCTCACTCAAGCTCGTCGGCTTCCTGGGTTTTGTGATTTTCTACTACCTATAAAGGCGCAGATTCTCAAACAGGCAGCCAGGGACGGTCCGATTGTAATGATCAACACTCACAGTACCCGATGTGACGCCCTTATCATCTTGCCTCAAGCAGAGGATATAATCCATGTGCCCCTGCCAAGGCTTTCGGAGGAGAAGTTGACTTGTATGCGCACTCAATGCGTCACACTTAGCCGACATGGTGGAGAGGTTCACCCTGACCGAGGAGTCACAAACCGCACAACTCAGGACGTCTTCAAACCGCTAGCGTCGCTCTGGTCAGACGTAGTAGAGCCAGTGCTCAAGCGACTGTCGTATACTGTAAGCACAGTCGTCTCACGTCTTGTACCGGTGATTGTCTCATCGTTCGGTAGAATAAAGAGACACTCGACGCCCTCCCACACATGACATGGTGCGCCACAGGAGCCTTGTCGTTCCTGCCTCTTCACGCAGCAGGCTTGTACGATGGCCAGTCCCCCAACACCTTTGATCTTGTTGTCTCCTCGTATACCCCCACACTCGGTGCCTTGCTGTCTCTGGCGGAACAAGGGCTTGGGCTGAAAGGCGGACTGCTGGCAATCGGACAGGACGCATCGCTGGAGCTGCCCCCCCTGCCAAATACTGTGGAGGAGCTGAAGGCCATCGAAAGGTGCCTCACTCCATCTCACTACCACCGGCTCACTGGCGCATCAGCAACCGTTGCTGCTACCCTCGACGCGATGGATGCACACAGCTGGGTGCATTTTGCCTGCCACGCGACTCAGGATCGTTCGAATCCTCACCACAGTGCTTTCTATCTTCACGACGGCAAACTGACTCTGGAAGCGATCGCCAAGCGAGCGTTCAAGAACAAGGGTCTCGCCTTCTTGTCTGCGTGCCAAACCGCCACCGGGGACCGCGATCTGCCAAGCGAAGCGACTCATCTGGCAGCCGGAATGCTGACGGCAGGATATCGTAGCGTGATTGCGTCGTCATGGTCGATCAAGGACGAAGACGCGCCAGTGGTAACGGAGGGTGTGTATGCTGAGCTGATGAAAGACGGAAAGATGGATCACACACACGCCGCGAGGGCACTTCACAAAGCGGTAGGAGCGCTGCGTGAGAAGGTGGGAGTGCGAGCGATCGAACGATGGGCGCCTTTCATTCATATGGGCTTGTAGCTGTGCAGGTACAAAGTTCGAGCTTGTAATGGGATATGTACACAGCCTTAGAACAGTATTCAAGCTTACACGAATATGACTTGGAAGCGAAGAAATACATTGTTCCTATCAACAGTAAGATCTAATATAACAATCGTATCACGGGGAAGGTGTCACGACCGACTACGTCTGTAGTACGCTAGTGATCGACTACACACACGCCCTGGACTTATCGCACTCTTCTTATGACGTACCCTTGGGTACCCGGTCGACCCAGTTGTGCAGACGATCCTTCCAGACTGTGCAACTGTCCGCCTCGTGCGGCGTACATCAACTCTTGTATGCGCAGAGTACTGCCCAGAAGCCAGACTTCGAAGAGATTAGTTATGTGGTCGTTTGAAGAGATGATGGGACATTTGGGTTCCAGAAGAGTTTGTAGCATTATAGCTTTCAAACGATTCCTCCCAACCCTCCAGGCTGTCCGAAGTTGCCGAGCGAGAATGAGTGACTTTAGCGGGCTTTAGTATGACCCGAGGAACAACGCCGTCGTGGGGTTGTAATGAAACCTGAGACACCGGCGCGCGCAAGGAAGCGGTTGCTGCGCTCGCCTGGTTAGTGGCACGAACGTTGCAAGTATAAGTTACCATGCAAATACACTATAGAAACATGGGTTCACATGCACGGAGAACGGACAAATGTATGGGACGAAACGAATGAGCGGATTGTATGCGCTGGAATATCGGGCGTACGCAATCTTGTTCAACACTCCCCCTAAGCGAGTTAATCGACGGAAGAAGACACAAGGGAGTATACAAGCTTAAGAAGCATAAGATGAACGAGATGGGTCTCAACTTTGCATATGTGTCACAAGCCCGAATCATGACGATGCGGAGGCAGCGGGAGGAACAGCAGTAAGCGGACAGATTGTCGAGATGAGCGTTCTATCCTGTCAAATCCGTCGGAGTTGTGAGCGGCCAGGTGCTCGCTATCCGAGAAGATAACAGATGAGCGACTTCGACCACTCATTCGCTCTCGGAAGCCTCGGAAACTAAGGCTAATGAGGCCATTGAAGTACTCCAGAGTCCTCATTAGCTATTCCCGGATAGCGAGCACCAGGCCGTTTACGAGCTTCGGCGGATTTGCAGTGATATCAGTTTTATCCATAATGCTCAAGCGACTTCCAGTTTATTTCATATAATCTTGTACCCTTGTCCCCATGGTGTATTGACGACGGGGTTGTAGCAACAATATTCAGTCAAAGCTTCGAAGGAGCTGAATCATGTCCCTTCCACAAATCCATGATAAGGGCGTACACATTACTGCAGTTTCGAATGTTGATTTCCAAACAAGTTTCTTCAGGATCCAGATCGACCGTCCAGCTCTCGAAGAGGTGTTAGCGTACACCACTGCAGGTTATAGGATCTGAAGTATATATATAAATCAAGATTTCTTTGACGAGGCACATCGAATGGCACAAGCTGCAAGACAAAACGTGAAATTTTGGCTTCGTCTACAAGGTGTCCTAAGGTACCAAGTTCGTTGAGGATCAGATTAGAGCAGAACAAGAGTACGAGAAGTGATGATACAGAGTGCGCAAATCAAACTGTTAAATCCGGCTCAGCTTGTCGTTGTTTACCTCCTCAATTTGATCTATTTTTCCACAAGAGCCGAGCGCCTACCTCTCGTGACACGATTCCACATCTCCTGCATCTGACGACCAACACCATCATGGGGGCAAAGCAGCATACCTCTACCTCCTCTGCACGCACCCCAACGAGTTCCGTAGTCTAGTCACATACAAGATATGGCACTCAGCCAAACGCGATATTACGTCTCAGCAAGTACACGATACGAGTGGTTGAGATAGACCGAGTATGAGGAAATGCTGGCACTTTTTGGACTTGACGAGTCGAAGTTTCGCGGCGGTCATTAAAGAGCCAGAGGGCGATATGGCGAGAATGGTATGTTTTTTGAGCGTGATGAAAGGTGCCAGCGCAGTGCTAAATTGCCGCGTGTTGTGTTTGTTCGATGACAGGTATGCATGTTCTACCTCGTCCTACGCGGCCTGGACACGATCGAAGACGACATGACGATACCTGACGAAAAGAAACAACCTCTGCTACGCTCCTTTCATGAAGAACTTTCGACTCCAGGTTGGACATTCATGAGCGAGTCTGGGCCAGACGAAAAGGACAGACAGCTCCTTGTCGAGTTTGACAACGTCGTCACCGAGATGGGTCTCCTCAAACCTGAGTACGTCTCTTTGTTCTACGAATATGTCGAGGTTTGACTTACACGTAGTCTAATTCAAGATACCGAGAGATCATCACCGACATCTGTCACAAAATGGAAATCGGCATGGCAGACTACACACACCGCGCCGCCACCCTCTCCTCCACCTCATCCAGATCCACCCTCACACCCAGCTCCAACGCCAACACACCTTCCCCATACCTCGAATCCATCACCGAACACGATCTCTACTGCCACTACGTCGCCGGTCTCGTCGGCGAAGGTCTCTCCCGCCTCTTTGCCGCATCCGGCAAAGAAGTCCCCTGGCTCGGCGAACAACTAACACTCTCGAACTCTATAGGCCTCTTACTCCAAAAAACAAACATCCTCCGAGACATCCGCGAAGACGTCGACCAAGAACACTATTTCTGGCCGCGTGAGCTGTGGGGCGTGTACAAACCTGCTTCGGAAAAAACTCGTCCGCCAGGAAAGGGCGAATACTTTGGGTTCGAGACTCCGGAAGCACTCGTACGCGCTGTCGACGTTCCGGGCGATTTGGCGGACCGAGCGATGTGGACTCTGAGCGCCGTGACGCTTGACGCGCTCAGACACGCGACGGACGCGTTGGATTATTTGCCACTGCTGAAGAACCAGCGCGCGTTTAGTTTTTGCGCGATCCCGGCTATGATGGCTCTGGCGACGCTCGAAGTGGGTTTTATAAATGCTCCTGTGTATAGGAGGAATGTGACTACACTACTTCCTCCTATAAACTGTATACGCCTATGGAATATATCTCATGTCTCGCATATATGCACCCTTTGCGCGTAAGCTGCGCTACCCAGAACCAGGCACATATAAAGGTCAAGGCAATCAAACAGGGTAACTCGCATGAAATCTCTTGGGAGGGAAGCGACAAGAGCGGTGGAGATGTATTGTATACGTCCCTGCTCCCGTCTGAGAACAACCATCACGCCGCCCTGCTAAAGAGTAATCAAGATGACCAGCTGAGTGCAAGAGCAGGTAAATCATTTTTCATTTATCATCCCGCGTAAGAGTCGAACGAGATCTCAAACTTCCTGTCCCCTCACGACCCCGCCCCTTCGTTTCCTCTTCACATCCTCTCGATGCCGTCTCGTGTACTCTCTCGTAAGCTCCGCCTGATTCTTCTCCCACTTGGCTCTCATCTCATCTCTAAAGCTGCGATTAGCACGTCACTCCATCGCACAGTAACGAAAAGACGTACGATATTCCAGGATGCTCCCACCTCCACCCTTTCTCCTCGATTGGGCTAAGAACATCTCGTTTCCCGCCGGACGTTGGGAAAAACATGAGAGCGCGTGGGTCGGGTGTATACTGGATTGTATGCGTCTGAGTTGATATCGGGGCAGCGGTGATAGGTTGAGGTTCGGGTTCGGGATGCGGTTGGATAGGGGCTGGGAGGAAGGACTCGACGTCTGGGTCGAGTTCATTGTCGAGGCTGAGGGAGAAACCGGCTGTAATGGATAGAAAAGGCTTTTTGTATCAGAGGGAGCACGATAACGGAGGTAGGCGTAGTAACTTACCGCTTTCTTCCTGAGGCTTGAACATATCCTTCAGCGCATTGTGTTGGATATCCGGAGCGGGTTGTAGGACGTCACTTTCGTTATCTGGATCCTCCACACTCGAATCATCCCCAGGTTCGTCCATAACCTCCATATCTTCTTCATTTGCCTCTTGACCTTCATCCTCCTCTTCCACATATTCTCCTCCCTCCACCTCATCGTCCGCTCCCGTTCTACCGATATCGCCTTCCCTTCGAACAACCTCATACCCCACATCCCCTCCAGCACCATCCCCACCCCTCACTTCGACTTCGCCCTCTTCCCCACTCACGCTCTCCCTCCCACCCCACTCATCGCCTGAGAATAATGCTCCAAGAAGAGCGAGCGTATTGGCCTTTTCTTTCACGAGAGAGATGTCTGGAATAGTTGGTCGATGAACAGGCTGGTCGGTCAGTTTCGAGGTCGGCGGTATCGAGTCGCAAGCAGGTAGGACTGGAGCCGGTGGTGGCGACGGCAGGATTTTGACAGGTTCCATCTCGACCTCGGACTCCTCACCGCTCGAAATCGCACTCGAAACCTCATCCACCATCTCCATATCCTCCTCTCCTTTCTTATCTTCAGCCCTCTCCTCCAGCCCCGCCCCAACTACTCCGCCAAACAACAACTCATCCCCTAACCCGCCTTTTCCAGCCGACACGTGCACGGCACCATACCGCGCAGGGTCGCTCACCGTACATCTCCCTCTGGTTAACTTGAATATTCGTTTACTTTTTGAACCAGGTTTGGGTTTGGTTAGGTTTGGGTTTGAGTTTATGTCGTCTTGGTGGGAGAGGAATAGGGCGGAGAGGACGCATGCGGAGAGGGCGGATAAGATGGTCGAGGGGCGTTCGACGCCATCCCTATACAGCGTTCCTCTGTGAATCGCCCTCTGTACACAAAGAATCAGACGAGGCTCACCTTTCGTTTGTCAAGATTCTCCAACGTAACTAAACTCACGTCCTTCGCCTCTCGGCCCTGCACACCCCTCATGAGCCTCCACGCTCTGAGCCGCCGTTTGAGCCGAGCTCGTTTGAGAGCTTCCGCGTCGAGTTTAGGTCTAGGAGCTCGAAGAGGTGGGTTTGATTCTAGTTCGTGTCTAGTGAGGTTTAGTGTTTTGCGAATGTGGGAAAGGACAGAGAAGAACGGACCGTGCTCGATAGTCTGGTTTGGCCTCGCCGATTCGTAACCTAGCGCCTTTCCACGTTGAAGCACTCAGCAGGTTCATACCTACCAAGCGACTCAATACTCATCGTCACGAAAACGATACGAAACTCACTCACATCGCGCAAGATTCTCCTTCGTACTCTCCATCGTAATGTACGCAAACTTTCTCGGTTCACCCAGCCCGTCCAGCTTTCCAACGCCGTCCACGTCTATCACTTCTCCGAATGTCGAGAACCTCTGCTTTAAATCGTTCTGAGTGATAGACGGAGTGAGACCCGAGATATGCAGTCGGGTGGTGGTCATGATCAAAACCAAGTAAAATCAAATTTATGAAGAATTTGCGTTTGTTTACCTCTTTGTCTGATTCACACCTCAAGAGGTAGGCGCTTTTGCTGAAAGTGCAGGTATTGTACCAGTACCGGTATGCCTCTACTCTCTTTACACACACCCCAAGAGTTCTGGAATCCTAAGCTCTATCTGTCCGCATTTAAACCAAGTTACCCGTCGAATGTGATCTAATCCATCACGGATCAACGTGCACAACTTCCAATACTCATCGGGTCCTGAGTGAAACCAGAAACATGTATACATGCAAGAAATGCATAGGACAACTGGTAGCCGAGCCAGCGAGTATGGTTAAAACACATGAGTACCACAAAGTTGTGTACGCATATATATCAAGAACAACACCATAGCTCGCTCATTCGATAGTCAACTAATTTAGTCAGCGCCTAAGTCTCCATTTAAGCATAATTGGGCCAAACCATAAGTAACACCGCCTTTGCGCTAGGGATTTTTTCTTGACCTACTCCATTTAGTTGTGGATGAGCTTGCGATTGAAACCTGAAACCGATAGATTTTTTGGTCTGCAATTCCCTGTTGCAACGAGCGTCAGAATGACAAGACATAGGTGAGGTAGTTGGCGCCGTCAGTTACCCTTTCTGGTCCCCACTTCAGTTCAGCCGGAACAATACGAGGTTGAAACACGATCGATGCCCGGCAGTGGGCTTCCTTGCCTACAGCCAGGTTCGGCATGGGTCCTGTGTAGGTATTCTTCACTGTTCCTTGTATCCAGAGCGACGCATCCGCACAACTCACCGGCTTCTTATCCAGCGCATTGAGAAGCTCCGAAAGGATCCCTTGAAGCACCTTGACCTCTTCTCTGTTTCGAGCGTAAAGTAGGTGCAATTCGGCTGTTGGATTACTCGAGTCAAATGCGGAAGTACATGGACACCTCAGTAATACGTACCTTAATACTCTGATTAAAGGCTTTCTATAAGATGGTTCGCGCGGTGAGTAGTTTCGAGCGCCGTTCCAGGACATTCCCTTTTTTCCGTTCAGCACGATAGTCGCAAAACCCGATCGAATTAAACCGATATTAGTTGCAGAGCTTTAGCATCGTCGCTCACGCCACCCTCGGTCTGAGCCCCAATACACTCGGCATCAAGAGAATGATTTTGGATGGTATCAAGATGAGCGTACCTCATTCGGCGGTGGAGTCATCTGTGCATCCTCTCCTCTCGGCGGCGAGCTCGGCGTCACAGGGACAGAAGCAAGGGTCTGGGGAATTGGGCCTGGACCGACGCAGGAGTCGGGGGTTCAACGGACTTCGACACCGGGGCGGGAGCAGGAGCCGGAGCCGGAGCAGGCGCAGGTGCAGTAGCAACGGGCGTAGGAGCAGGTGGGGGAAAAACACTAACTGCGCCTGTAGACGAATCAACGAGGTTGAGCGGGGCCGTCTTGCCGGAGAAGAATTCGCCTGCTGTGAGCGGTGGTTCGCTGGATGGGGCGGGTGGGAAGATGTCGGATTGGAATTGGTCGGATTGGAATTGGTCGAGCTGTGAGGTTAGAAGGATTAGTGATAGTGGATAACAGTAATCGGGTGGTGGAACTGACCTTGCGAGGGACAACAAAGGCGATAGGTTCGATGGTTGAGCCATAGACTTTGCACGCTCGCGTGATCTCGCATTCGGTAGCTTCGAGAGCGCGACGGGGAAGGAAACACATTCCACGTTGAGGATCGATAGACTTGTGTTCCGAGAGCTCGTGCAACGTATCGCTTTTGTACTCGTAGTACCGAATATTGCTATCTCTGCAAACAAAGGCATAAGTATGTGTGTCCCAAAAACAAAACAATAAATATACCCTTTGCCAGCAAGGAACAGCAAGTGGTTATTGCTCCAAAACGGCATGATAACACCCGAAGACTAGTCAATCGACACCGTCTTGATATTTCCCAACGAACCCCCATCCACACGCCGAGCCGACCCTCACTCATCCGACCAAACCATTCGTCACGATCCGATCATGCGCACCCATCCAAACAACGCGTGCACCTTTGATCCCGCCGTGCCCGTCTCCAACGGGCACCTCCTCGCTCCCCGCACGTGGATCGAACGGGCGAATCTTCCTGTCCCTGCACATCGTTGCCAGCAACGCCCCGGCCGGGTTCCATATCAGAGATTGAATCGTATCCGTATGGCCCGTAAGTGAGATCTTGGCATCGCCTGCATTGGATAGATCCCATAGCCGAACGGTCCCGTCCCCGACGGTCGACGCGGCCAGTACCTTTTCGGCAGTAGGGCGGAATAAGACCTGACCGACTTTACGACCCGAGCCCGAAAGGTCCGCAATAGGATCGAAATCTTCATCTGCTCCCTAACCGTCAAACTGCGGGGATTCGACTTTCCAGACGAGTACGCGTCCATCTTCACCGCCGCTAACCACGACCAAGTCGTTGAAAAGAGACCAGTCGGTGTCGAGTACTGGGGCGGTGTGTCCGCGCGCAAGGGAGATGAGATCTGGGAGTTTGTATGATAGGCTGTGGGGTAACGGGCGGAAGGGAGGCTCTAAGAACCGGACGGATGCCTCGGCGGCAGACGCGATAAGTCCCTCCCCCGGTCCCTGCACCTCGCACCAGCGCTCGGCCTAGTGCTCGGACCCCAACTTGAGCTACGTTGGTTGTCGCAATCCTGAATCGGTCACGAATCTCCACTTGATCCTTCACTACCCCCACCACCTGGACTCAAACCATCCATCGCTGCCTCGTTCCTCCACATGCGTCCATCAGGACACCACTCAGGCGCATCCGCCCTCCTGGGACCAGTCTCGAGTGGAGTCTCGCCATGACGCACACCCGCAGTGTGAGTATACAGAGGCGGTGGCTGAGTTATGCGTGTGGGGTTGGCGATGGCGCCCGAGCGGGAGCCGAACCTCGTGTGGATGTAGGCCGGTTGAGCGGTGAACCGGGTGGTGGCGCGTATGTCGTTTGGGGAGGAGGACTAGAAGGAGGGGCGATTATGGATTGTGGGAGACTCGATGGTCAGGTGCACCCGCGCTTAGGTTCGACATGGACGACCCTGGTCAGCACGTGAGCACAGCCACCGGCGATCTAAGCGCCCTGGTCGGTGGGTTGCCGCCCAAACGAACGGCGAGCTCAAACCCCACATACCCGCGCATACATGACGCCAACCTCGCTTCCCCATGTTCTATTGTCAGTCGAGGCGGAGATTAACAACGGGCTAGACCCCTTACATGTAATGGCACTGTGCGCGCCAATCGTGCCAATCAATAGTCGTATTCAACCGAACGGAGAATACGGGGTAACCGAACCGCTAGCCGAGGTGCTGTTTCGCATCATGCGTGTAGATTGATATAGAAGCAATGGTATAATTGGCATCTCATCTATTGGGCATCGATGATAAACCCAAGAGGTATGCTAGATGCAGGACGAGAGGCGGCTATCGTGTGATGTTGATCAGGAACATTCATCGCCAACTTTCTCTCATAGATTCTACGTCTGAGCGTAGCTTTTGTCATCCCACTCGGCTGTGCGCTCGAAGAAATCCTGTTGATTTGCGAATTGCACAGCCCGGGCATGCACGCGGTTCACGCCGCATGGTTAGGAGCAGATCGTGTTGTAGGTCGTAGGCGGAGCCAGCAAAAATGACTCGAAAAGGTCAATACAAAAGTACGCAGTCAGAGCGGAAAATGATTTAGATGGCTGAATCAAGTTTGGAGTGCAATGCGTGATGAGCGGGACTAGAAATCAAATCAACGGTCGGACCCCATGAAGCGCCTATCCAACGATGCAATTGTATGACAGTCGGACAGCGTCTATGAGCGGATGGATCATCATTCAACCATGTATGGTCAATAAGTCGCCTCAACGCGTATCCGTTCCATTCCAGTTTCTTCTATTAGAGGGCTGTGTACGCCGCGCTGAAATGAACCTCATGCCGGATGAGCGGTAAGTGGAGGAATCTGAGTATTCCTGCAGTGCTATGTAGGTGCGCTGTGATCTTGAGCGCTAGAGCGTTTGTTCTGCCATACGCGCACCAATGATCGGCCCAAAGACAGCAAACTGCGAGGAGCTACAAAAGCACTGTTCGAATTAGCCAAGATACTACAAACATCCCTCGGCCAGCAAGTTGAGTACAAGGGTAGAATATTCGCAAACTATGAGCGACTTGACACGGTATGTGGCAAACTGGCAAGCTATGGGCAAAGTCAGACTTACCTCTTAACGTTATCAAAGCAGACCCGAAGAAAGCGCTGCAACGGATGAAGTGCAAGATCCACGAAGTCATGGCTGGCTAAAGATAAGAATAGAGAACGAGCACGACTATTCATGGCGCTTAGTGATATCCAGCTTCTACGAAGACATTCAGGGGGAGAACCGTGGTGAATCTCGAACTGAGATGGGCGATATCCTTGGCAGCATTGTTGAAGACCTGAGACTGGCGGGTTTGACGGAAGGGAAGGCTACCCTTGAGTTGACCAGGTATGTGAGAGTTGATAACTTATACTCGATGGCGACTGTGTAGACTCACGAAAGCGCCGGTCACAGTATACAGGTCTTGTATGACTTACTAGAAGCGATTAAGGAGAGGCTGGAGTCGGGATACCAATCAACGGGTGACCTTGAACAACTGGAAAAAGCAATCAAATATCAACATCGGATGTTGATCCTAGCTGAGAGTAGTCTCCGAGAGCAAGCTGAAGACGAGGCATCAAGGCAAAACTCTAGGGATGGCACTAGGAGACTGGCCGACTTGAATAATCTGGGCGTCTTGTTGGCCTTTCGCTTTGAGCAACTTGGAAACCTGACAGACATGCACGATGCACTTGCATGTCATGCACAAGCAGTCGATCTCACTCCTGACAGTCACCCAGACAAGCCAGCTCGCCTGAGCAACCTTGGAAACTCGTGGCAGCGTCGATTCGAGCGACTGGGTGAGCTGGCAGATGTAGACAACGCGATCGCATGTCAAACACGAGCAGTCGATCTCACTCCTGACGGTCACCCAGACAAGCCAGCTTGCCTGAACAACCTTGGAATCTCGTGGCAGTGTCGATTCGAGCGACTGGGTGAGCTGACAGACATAAACAACGCGATCGCATGTCAGGCACAAGCAGTCGATCTCACACCTGACGGTCACCCAGACAAGCCAGGTCGCCTGAGCAACCTAGGAACCTCGTGGCAGTGTCGATTCGAGCGACTGGGTATGCTGACAGACATAAACGATGCGATTGCATGTCAAGCACAAGCAGTCAATTTCACTCCCGACGGTCACCCAGACAAGCCAGCTCGCCTGAGCAACCTTGGAAGCGCGTGGCTATATCGATTCGAGCGACTAGGTGATCTGACAGACATAAACAACGCGACCGCATGTCAAACACAAGCAGTCGATCTCACTCCTGACGGTCACCCAGACAAGCCAGCTCGCCTGAGCAACCTTGGAAGCTCGTGGCAGAGTCGATTCGAGCGACTGGGTGATCTGACAGACATGGACAACGCGATAGCCTGTAACGCAAAAGCAGCTGATCTCACTCCTGACGGTCACCCAGACAAGCCCGGTTGCTTGAACAACCTTGGAACCTCGTGGCAGTGTCGATTCAAGCGACTGGGTGATCTGAGAGACATAAACAACGCGATCGCATGTCAAGCACAAGCAGTCGATCTCACTCCTGACGGTCACCCAGTCAAGCCAGGTCGCCTGAGCAACCTCGGAAACTCGTGGCAGCGTCGATTCCAGCGACTGGGTGATCTGACAGACATGGACAACGCCATCGCATGTCAGGCACAAGCAGTCCATCTCACTCCTGACGGTCACCCAGACAAGCCAAGCTACCTGAACAACCTTGGAAGCTCGTGGCAGCGTCGATTCGAGCGACTGGGTGAGCTGACAGACATAAACAACGCGATCGCATGTCAAACACAAGCAGTCGATCTCACTCCTGACGGTCACCCAGACAAGCC
>WSLO01000379.1:5371-17880 GCA_019677385.1 Ceratobasidium sp. 392
ATATGATTATATTAGACAACAAACTATGGAAACTATTGTCAGACATCATCTGCTCTCGCATGGATTTCCGCGAACCAGTTGCTACCACAAATTCTGAAATTGGATGGTTGAATGGTGTAGTGAATCGTGTGCCTGTGCTACCCATTTTTGCTGCTCTACTGCGTGCGATTCAGACTGTTCCTTTCTCGGGGCTCACGACGACAGATGACTCTTTACAGCTAGCCTTGGAGGCCGCAACCGGCGTTGCCCGAATACTTTTGCCACTCGCGTCTCTAAAGGCAAACTGCGACACCGTTGCCACCTGTTTCTGGGAAGTGATAGGCTTGTTCTCTAGTCCGAATGCCTCGGAGGCTGTCTTGCTCCTCGCACTGGACCTGTGTGAACGTATTGCCTTTACCTTTGAGGCGAGTTTTGCTCATTACTCGAATAAGAAAAAGGTGAGACGAGACAAGGAATAAATCCAAATCTGGCTCACTCATGTCCATATTCGTAGATCGCCAGTGTCTTCGTGGAAAGGTACCAAACTGCCTGGTTGGGCTCCGCGAGGGCTCGCCACCCGGAGCCTGCGTCGCTTGTTGACTTTCGTCATAGGCTATTCGACGTGGGGTGCTCTGTTGTCTTCTGCCCGGAGTACTTGCGTGTCGTCTTCCAGTCTGCTGAATCTCACCCAACGCTGCTCGCGGCTGTATCATCGCCTCGGATCTTTACGGCGTACGTCTCGAGTCTGCGAACGCATAAACTTTCTGTGTTCTCGGACCAAGGTGGAAGTGCTTCGAGTGGGGGACTAGCCCAACGTATCCGTGGAGCGGCGAAAGAGCTATTCGCTCAACTGGTGACGAAATGCGGATGGCCGGCGATAGCGCAAATTACTCAAAGCGCGGAGGAGCTGCAGGTGGTCGATGACGCATGGGCCGACGAATTCGGAACCCTGGTAGAATCAGCGGTTCAAGCCTTGAAACATCCATGGACAGGTAATGTGTGTTTTGATTTAGGGCTTTCCACAATCAGGATATTGACTAGATATGGCAACAGACGATCAAGCTCAGGTCGCAATTCACGTCTGTTCAGCGCTGGGATGCGCATTGCGCTTGCATATGGAGGTGGTCCAGCCTCACACGGAGCTTTTGCTCGCCGGGCTCTGCACGGTGCGTTTAGCTCCTTTTGTCGCTTGGTGCATTTACGCTGACTATCGGAGCGCTAGGCACCAGCACTCGTGCTCCCAGCCGCGGGCTCCGTACTCGAATTATTACTGGACCACCACTCCAAAGCACGAACGTTGCATACCTATCTCCCTCAGCTGACCAGCTCCCTTGCCCCCAACCTCAAACCCCGCGAATTCTACCAAGCAGCATGCATCGGTCCCGTGCTCGACGCTGCCCATTTGGCGAAATTACGCCGATCAGTTACTGCGTTTGTTACACCGGGTCAACTTTTACCCAGCGCTCGTCGGCTTCTGACCGAGTTCGCCACTGCGCTTGCCACCGTGTCCACCGCGGAGCGGCCCCGGAAGAAGCGACGGACTTCGAGTTCTGCAGCGGGGCCTGACGATCTTGTCGAAGCCTCTGCTGCGCATATCGGGCTGTCTTCACGTCTCCTTGTTGCTGTCTTGGAAAGCTTACCGGTCAAGACGCTCAAGCCTGATGTCCTATCATCTTTGAAGGAATCGGTGGATGAGTTTGATGCGGGCGCATTATCGAGCGCCCGGGGACACGATTCTTGGGTACAACAGACGAGTTTGGCAGCAGTTTTACGTATTAGGTACTGTCTGCGTCAGCCGCGGTGTCCGGTACGAACGAGCCACACGCCCACGGCTGAAGAGGATGATTTGTTGTCAAATCTAGTTCAAAATATGGCCATTTCAGCCGAACTAGTCACCGAAGCGGTCTGTGATTATCCTTTTTTTGTGGCGCGTGAATTTGATTTCTCATGCTGAGGTTTGTACACCTAGGTTAGGGTCTTAACCCTTGGTCAACGTCCACGAGAGCATTTGTGCAACATATGGACTCTTGCGCTGAGGCGCATTCAGGCCGATTCCGCTAATCAGCGTGAGGGAACATGGAACGGCTCGCTGGCTTATCTTGACAATCATATTTGGTTCCCACTTTGGTTTTTGCTGCTGGATAGGCAACTGGATGTAGTCGAGTGAGTCCTGATCTCCCATTTGTATTAGGGGCTTACATGTCGTGTGATAGGTCCAGTCTGGGTCCAGACCAGCTGAAGTCTATACTCGGAATGTTTGTGGACTTCAGTCGGGGCCCGAAGACTCCCGACTCTATTTCTTCAATACAATTGTTCACCAAGGCGATCTCGTCGGCTCGATTTTGGGAAATGCCTAACCTGCGTAGTGAGCCTGAACTAGTCCTCATGTAGGGTATGCCGCGATTTACTAACTAACTTTCAGGGGCACTGAATGAAATGACCGCTACGGATACCTCATCGCTTGAGCAAGTCAATCTGCACAAAGCGCTCAAAGTAACACGGAAGGGAAAAACGCCAAAACATGCGGCAGTTTCTCACGATGCTGCAATTTTAATGTATCACATCGCCGCACTCTGTCCACCAGAGTATCTGGATCGATCAATCAAAGCAGCGTTGCTTGCACGAGCTCCTTGCGCAGATGTACTCGCCGCAACCTCAGGTGATCGAGCGGCCGTGCGAGTTGTATTACACCAGTTGAGCTTGGGGGATACAGCGGTGGGTGACCATTCAGCTTTCTCACCTTGGTATCCCGAAATCTGACTTGGGGTTCTCGGGGGTGATAGGCGCTACCAGAAGAATATGTCCGTTACCTCCTCGACCCTCTGCAGTACCGTGAAGGACCATCAGAGGACAGTCGTTATACAGACGTCTCTTTGGCCGTTCTGAAAGCTTCGTTCAGGTAAGGATCGCCGTTGAAACGTGATTTTTTAGCTGCCTAACTGAGATGATTACATTGCGCGTCATACTCAGGGTATATGCGAGGTCTGCAAAAGATACCGGTGTCCCGGGAGATCTCGGCACTGTTCTTGGGAACATTGCAACACTTTCTCTCTTTGAGGCGCCACTCTGGGGCAATCCAACAGCTAGTTTGCCCATACGAGCTACCCTACATCTGCTCGATACTATTTCCGAGATTTGGGGGTCGAGGTCCACGTAAGGCTTCGTACTGTATTCTCAGCCTTATTGCAGCTTCTCTTAACCTTTTCTCGGCTTTGCCCCCATGTCATTTCATACAGGCTTCCCAAGGAGATCCACACATCCGTGCTCCGGCTTTTGGACCAGATACGCAATTGCGTCGAGGAGTCAGATGTAGTTACCGATTCACTGATAGAAGCGGCGCGAACGCTTGCATCGTGTGAGCATTGGCTCGAGCTTGGTCAGTTGATGGAGCCTGGCAGTGAAACCATGTGCTCGTGCGCTGACTGCAGGTTGTATAGGTGCACCACCGGCGTCTTGTCGCGCCCGTCGTCTTCTACGAGCTCTTCCTAACGGCAACTCGGTTGCGACCGAAGCGCTCATACGGTTAATAACAGAGGAGGTTCGTAACGCGGGAGAAGACGCTCGCTTATTACTTGCGGCATTTGGGTTCTATGCATCCTCGCATAATGGAGGTATGTTTTCTATCCTAACGTTGCTTCTTGTTGCTGAGTTTCACCGGTTTAGTTGGAAATGCAGATGTTGAGCGAGCATTTGGAGAGGCTTGTCGAAGGTTGAATCCTGACCAGCATGCTTCACTCACAAGCGAGATTGTTTCATTGGCATTGGATCCTGAGCACGATATTGCTTACCGTATAGCAACTATCAGAATGGCGAGTTTGGCGTTGCGGTACGCCCCAGAGGGTGAGTGAACAACTAATATGTAGCTGGTGTATGAGCTTATGTCCACATCTGAATAGGTACATCCAAGGCACGGCGCCGGAGTAGTACCACTATCCTTCACGCCTTGGCTCAGCTTCCTCAGACGCAGGCACTCCAAGAGGCATGCGTTGCGCTCGTTGCCGAGATATGTATTGAGAGGGTGTGTACTGAGACCTAACCTGCAATGTACCTCATTAACACAACTTCGATTCTTCTCCGGCAATCTATGGATTCAGGCTAGCGCTCTAACAGTTCCCGACATGACTGCCATCTGGATCTTGCTTGATCGCGCCACCACCTCGACGGACGAGATATTTTTGGGCGTTTATTCAGGCATTGTGACATCCTTGAGCTCACTTATCCGGTTCCGACGGGACCTCCTTACTCCAGCGCTTGCTCAACTTTCAGCACTGCTTGCCCGCATGGTTCGAACTCTCAGACTTCGCACCTCTCACGCAATAGGGGCTCCACAGCGTAGTGCCGAGGCTCAAGCATCATTAGCCGGAAAAGCGACTGAGCTTGCTCGGTTGCTCGTTGGATTAACCACCAAGAACGCGCAAGCAACTATCCGGAGCAGGGTTGAACAAAAACAAACATCCAAAGCCGAGTCGCTTGCTCGTCCGTTTGCGCGACACGCGCCTTATGTTCTAGTCGCATACGCTAAATCGGCTGCCGAGATGAATCTTGCTGTCCGTACGGCGCTTAAACCGGGCCTCTTCGCTTTGTGTGGAATGAGTGGAGCCCCGGCTAGAGATATGATCATGGTCACGATGCTAGACTCTGTAGAGAAGGAGATATTCGGGGCAGTCTGGAGAGAATGGGAGACACAAAAATACGCTGGTAAAGGTTGATTTTGCTCAGCCACGCATAGCAAAATCTAGATGTATGCATTGCGTTACTCAAAATGTAACAACAGATTTGTGATAACAAACAAGCGCTCTTAAGCGATAGATGTCTTATAACACGTAGCGCCCTATATCCTAAAACTTATGGGAAAACACGGGATTATAATTGTGTCATGAAGGCTAAAACTACTCCTTATAGTCTGGGAAGCAATCGGCAACTGTTTTGCCGCTATGCTTGTTCTCAACGTGTTGAGTCAACCTATTAGGCGATACAATAGAAAAATCAGTTGCGACGTATTGTTTAGATACGTAAGTAGCACTCACGCGGGAAGCCGAGTGGTGGTCAACTATAGTAACGATAAGTAAGTTGTTTCGAAGGCCACCTTGTTGTTACTTACAAACGTCTGCCTGCACACCGAGCATAAGATGTTCTTGGCAGCTTCATTGGTCTTAGACTGGCTGAAAAAAGCGAAACGATAGCCTTTAAATGCCTTACGGGTAACGCAAGTGAATAGATAACTCACCTCTTCCCTCCAGTGTCCGCAGCCTTTTTCGCGTTCCGTTGTTGCTTCTGCTGAGCTTTGGCACCCTAGAGATGTAATTAGAGATCATATAATATCAATACATCAAAGAAGTAACGAGACATACGTTACCCATTGTTGTACTAACTGCGAAAAGGAGAGGGGGGAAATGGTCGTGGCCTGCGCGAGGTGCGCGCACAGCCCCTAATAAATTTAAATGTCGGGCGTTACACGTTACATCAATCATGCTCTATAGCCAAAAGCCCGCGCTACTGCGCTGGTTCGATGGGCGATGGGAGGTTGTGCGGGCACCGTATCGCTGTGGGCTTCATTAAGCGATAGAGCTTTTGAGGGTTGCTTAACGGAGGATGGTGGGTAGGATTAATTCATATGTTACACGAATGCATCGTACTGTTTTGTGCCTTCTACCACCCCACAGCTGGTATCAACCTAGAACCCAAACGAAGTTCCAGAGCCTGCACTCGCCGCGCCTTGACCCATTGATTGTAGCTTTTCGCCAACTTTACGGTTAACCTCGAAGAACTTGGCGACACATCGGTCAATGCACACGCTCTCGCCCTTGTTTAGGTCTGGCTCTGAGTATCGTGTGCTAACGCACTTGGAGTGACATGAGCTGTCAGGAAGCATGTGCTATTAGTTAGAATATGCGCAGAAATGAGCAGACGAAAGCACTTACGAGACAAGTCGGTTGAACACATCTGTGACCATATCCAGCTCGGCCGTTGCCATGTCTATTTGTGCATAGTTTATAGAGCCCGAGGGCGCACGGGAGCCACCTCCCCCTCCTCCAAGTCCAAACATAGACATTTTTAAAAGTTAGATGAGGGGTAGAAGAGAGGAGCGTAATAACACGTGACTTGGGCGCTACTGGATAGGGGAGGTAGGGTCCGAATGTAGCGCTCTGAACTGACCATCATGCCGTCCGACCAATGCTCGTGGCTGGTTGCTGTGCCCGCCGATGGTGACACTGAGGGATTGTATCAGGAGCTAGCTGGTAAATTCGAGACTCAGAAGGCGCTACAGCGGAACGACTTTGCTGAGTTCAAGATTCCCGAGTTAAAGGCGAGTCTCCTAATAATTCCTATTGTAGCGTGTAATTAACTCTCGTAGTAGACTGGAACACTTGATCTACTAATTACGCTCTCCGAAGAACTCCCGAAACACGATACCAACTTTACTAGCACAGTCGGCAAGATCGTCGATACTCTTCGCAATCTACTTAACAACGATCCTACACGGCTTGCGCAGCATACTCTGGTCGAGGAGAAAACATGCGATGATTATCTGTTGAGGGGCTGGCGATGGAACTCTGGGAAATACGGACTGCAGCGGAGTTTGCGAGAGATCGTCGACGGGCTTGTCAAAGTATGTCATTCTTACCTTCAAGCCTGACCGTTTGGTCCGATTTTCTTTGGTTTTTAGGAGATGACTTCGCTTGACAACGTCATGAAGTCCAAGCTTAGCGGCTACAACCTTGCCAAAGGCTCCCTCACCCAGATGCAACGCAAGAAGACGTTAGTTTGTGTAGTACACAATACTCGCTTTTGAACTCACATCCCTTGGCAGAGGAAACCTCTCAGTGAGGTCACTAATAGATATCATCAAGCGAGAACATGTCATTCCAGAGTCAGAGTATATGGAAACCAAGTTTGTTGCTGTGCCAAAGTAAGTAGTGAGTATGAACTCACTCTCGTGATCCTGTTGACACTCATACCATCTTACTAGAAACGCGGTCAAAGAGTGGAACGCAGGGTACGAGCGATTGACTTCGATGATAGTGCCGAGGTCGTCCAAGTACGTGATGACATCATGAAAGGGAGCTTGTGTCTAATCTCTTTGGTTGTGGTCACAGGCTTATTGAAGCAGACGACGAGTACTCCTTGTTCTCGGTAGTAATTTTCACCAAGATCAAGCAAGAATTTGCTAACAAGTGTCGGGAGCGCAAGTAAGTTGGGCACGTTTCGTTCGCAGCTCCTTGTTCAGTGGTCCCTTATAGGTACATTATACGAGATTTTGACTTTGATGAAGAGGAGATCGAGAAGCAACGCGAGGAGCTCCAGCTGGCTGACTTGTCTGAAAAGGAACTTTGGGTGAGCACCTATCAGTACCATCCACAGCCCAGGGCTTAATCGTTGCTATGCTTAGACGGAACTCCTGCGACTTGCTCGGACAAACTTTTCCGAGGCGTTTCAAGTACTAGTTCACTTGAAGATTGTGCGCCTATTTGTCGAGAGTGTTTTGCGCTACGGCCTACCTGCCAACTACGTCGGGCTGGTCATCAAGGTATACTTTCCTTGATACTTGCTATATCGCTCATATACTAAAGCTGCTATACAGCCAGAGCCCAAGACAACAAAGCGTACTTTGGACGTGCTTAATACCCACTTTGCCTACCTCGGTTCTAAATCGAAGAATCGCACCACACAGAAGAAATCTGGGGGGATGGACGAAGAATTTGCTGGGGAATATCAGACACTTATGGAGCAGGAGATGTTTGACTACGTGCTATTCGAGGTAAGCCACCCGACCTGGGCTCGGCCATTTCTTGACGCTTACGCATCTCCTAGATCCCGTGGATTGTGTGATGCCTCACTCCGCGGAGATGAATTTTACATGAATTGGAATGTCATAGGACGACGTAGACGAAACAATACTTTAATACCTCGTATTTTAGAAAGCATATACTGAGTTGTCGATAGGGCGCCTCTAGCTTGAGGCTGCTTGTCCTAGGGACTTGATATCGTCCGCTGAATCCCAAACGATGCTGGTCTTGCACTCAACACGCTTGATCTTGACTCGGTCATCACCAATTCCGTTGGCGGCATATTACATACTTCTGATAAGTAATATATCAGCGCAGGCGTAAAGAATCCTGAATCATCCGACCATACACTGACACTAATAAAATGCTTCGGTTTGGGCTTTCCATTCCTCACACTCTCCGTTCTTGTCGGCCATCCAAACCTCAAAGCTCTGTTTTTAAAATCGTGCTCACTGCCCGTAGCATACACACCACATCTAGAACTATGCAAAATCAGCTGCTTCTCGCTCCTCGAGAGGTCGCATCCTCCAAAGACAAGATCCTCGTCGATACGACATGGTTCATGCCAAACGTTTCCAGGTCTGGATTCGAGGAGTGGAAGCAGCGTAGGCTTCCTGGCGCAAGATTTTTGGACCTTGACCTTGTTGCTACACCAAATGAGCTCGGATTGAAGCATATGATGCCGAGCGGAGAGGTGTTTGCAAAGGCTTGCGGTGAGTGGAGTGAATTGGTATTTGTGTATCGGATTAAACGATATTGGTTGCTACAGAGGAACTGGGGATTGAACCCGGCTCGCATGTTGTGCTGTAAGTTCAAATACGAATCCCAGAGCTGTGCTTGGATACTGACCATCTCGGCTAGGTATGACACGCATGGAGTATTCTCTTCCCCGCGTGCGTTGTACATGTTCAAGGTATGGATTTCACGATATTGCATAAATTGTACTAACATACTTTACTGAACAGAGCTTTGGACATGAAAAAGCGAGTGTCCTCGATGGCGGCCTCCCCCGCTGGGAAGATGAAGGATTCCCCATCGAGACGGGCGAACCAGCCAAGGTGCAGCCGACGAAATATGCAGTACCTAAGCTCGACGAGTCGGCCGTTCGATGTACGCCCTTCCTCCACTCCGGTACTTGACGATTGACTGATTCATGTATGCATGTATGCAGCGTACGAACAGATAGTCGCAAACACCAAACTCGATCCTAAATCGTCAAATGCGGAATTAGTTTTAGATGCTCGTCCGTATCGCAGGTACCTCCTTACTATCTCTTCTCAGACGCACGAAAGTTGAACTTGGATATATTTCAGGTTTACAGGTGAAGATCCCGAGCCTCGTCCCGACCTCTCATCAGGACATATGCCCCACTCTCGCTCTCTCCCGTTTAGCTCGCTTCTACAAAAGAGTGATAAGGGATATACGTACTTCCTTCCCGAGGATAAGCTGAAAGAGGTCTTTGACAATGCTGTCGGAGAAGAAGGCAAGGGCAAGCCGATCGTTGCGGTAAGCATAGTTGGGTTGGGTATCTGTGACTATCATTGTGTCTGAAACGGTGAACAGAGCTGCGGATCTGGAATGACGGCCGGGACCATTTGGTTAGCCGGTCAACTGCTCAACAAGCCTGTTCGGGCCATCTACGACGAGGTATGTCCCCTTGATTGGAATAGTACAATTCCCAATTGACATGAAGACCTGCAGTCCTGGTCGGGATACGCAAAACGATCCGAGAGCGTCATCGTCAAAGGAGACGAGACCAAGTAATCATGCCTCTAGTGTACCTACACCAAACTGAATTCAAATCAAAAATAAAATTGTCATCTCAACTGTTTTTGTTTAACTCGACGAAAGAGGATTCTATCTGTACATCTGGTATAGGCATGCAAGCCTCGACGAAAGAAAAAAAAAGAATAACGGGAACCAAGAAAACGATCGTGTGTAAGTTAACGCATGTAAAGTCCAATCTCTTTCTTCACATTACCACCATCCATCGTCTGTCCTCTCTTAGAATCATAGATACACAAAACGAACCAACGAAAAGCAACGGACAGAGTGAACTAGCTTAACCACGATAGTTCGGCCCGTTGTACATCGTATCGTCCACCCAATGTGCCGGCGGGGGCCGATGCAACCGCGCACGACCTTGTCCTTGTCCGTGGTTGCTCTCACCCGATCGGACGCTCTCGCGTCGAGAAGGTTCAGCGCTCTGTCCACGACTTCGACGTCGGTCTGGCGAGCCGACGCGCTGAAGACCGGCGCTGGGGGGTGATCCCCAGCTACGTGAAGCACGGGTATGGTTTGGTTGGTACGTCCCGGGTGGGGGGTAGGGGCCGCTACAACAACGCCGATTGCGTCAATAAAGAACAAGGAGGAGGTGGATGGAGAAGGGAACGCACCCAGCGGCCGCACCAGCCTGATTCTGCCACGCCTGACCCGAATTCCACGCTCCACCACCACCACCACCATTACCTACCGCACGCTGCTCAGGCCAACTGCTAATCCTCTGCCTCGGCAAATTATCCTGCTTTTTCCTCCGTCCACCGCAACAGCACAAACAGCATTTCGCGAAACAGCGTAACATGCCCCAGAGGAAGAGCAAGACGACGATTCCGACGACGACTGTGACTGGGATGGAGATTTGGAGGTTGGATGTGTACCATGCTTTGGCTGTGTCGATTGCTGAGCCTGATTTGCATTCCCCGTTGTTACATGTGCCGCCGTAGCCTATTTGGAATGTTAATACAAGTTGGAAGTTATTGAAATGAAGGTAAGAGCTTGGACGAACCGCAAGGAGAACCGTCTACGAGATTAGCCTGGAGCAATATACACTGATTCGACGCGCGCGGGTCTTGACACGATACCTGACACGTCCTATCGTTCCGCGACGGACACGCTCTCGTCAGATTAAGCGATACGCCGACCGTCTGACATTGCACTAATAATCATCCACACCTCTTCAATCAAATTCCCCCAAATCACAAGACGAAAAAAGCGGCACTCACAATCAGGCGAGGTGCAAATCCCATTCGCACACGCCAAACTCCCACTTCCGCAACTCGTCCCGTTGTCCGTAACCTGGTCGCTCGGACACGCCGCCGAACTGCCCGTACACATCTCGGCCCGATCGCAGCTCGCATCTCGAGCGGGCCGACATACTTGGGTGCTAGGCGCAAACTGGCACGTATCCAAACAACACGCGCTCGAAGCGGGGTCGCATACGGCGTTTCGGGTGAATTTGCACGTTTTGCTGTCGCAGCAGGTCGAATTTGTGCCCACGCCCGGATCGCAGTCTTCGCCTGCTTCGACGATCCCGTTGCCGCACATTTGGAGCGAGATGGTTTGTTTGGCTGTGTCTGCGTCTTGGAGGCAGGTCGAGTTTACGGAGCCCACTAGGACCGAGCCTGGATATCGTCATGTTTAGCCATGGGTGGGGAGTTTTGAATGAATGGATGGGGGACTTACAGATATTCCCGATAGAACAAGGACTAAAGTTCACTTCGCCCGAACTAGACACCGGGCTCATGATAAACTGCGAACCCGAGTCGCAGCTGTCTCGAGTGCGCGGACAACACGCGGACGTGCCCGTACATCCCGACGTACAATCGTGGATCGCACCAAAATTGTGTCCGACCTCGTGCGCTACGACTTGCCACCTGCAGACACCACCCGACCATCACCATCAACGTGAATTCCAGAATAAGCGAAAAAGAAATAAGAACGTACTCGGTCCGTCCAGCCGTACTAACCGCCGTCCCACTAACAATATTCCCGGGCTCGCCACTCGACTGGGTGTTACACACTTGCCCCAACCACGCGACGCCGACTTCGGTCCCTGTCGGACATCCGCTCATGAGATGCCATAATCCTGCTCCGTCGCTTCGTTGACCGCGCCAGGCCGAAAAGAGCGAGAGCCGTTCGTTGAGCGTGACCGAGTCTGAGCAAGGCACGTTCCAGGCTGGGTTGGGTGTCGGTGAGGCTGGGGGGCAGGACGAGTCTTGGATGGCGAGTTCGACGATGCCGAGGGACATGTTGAATGTTGTCTGTTCTCCCTTTCAGTTAGATTGTATGCGCGAGGTGGTGAGAGGAAAACGGACCTTGTAAAGAGAGCTAGCGGTGTTCCAGTCGTTGAGAATCATCGTCGTCGCATTCGACGGACCGCCATAACGAGAGGTGTACGTGCAGTCGGCGGCGACGCCCATGTACACGATCTTCTGGGTCTTGCTACATCCAGCCGTGTTTCCAATTTGGTCGGCAAAACTAGGCGCATGGATTTAGTAGATCAGCGTGCCTGAAGCGACAAAGGGGATAGTGAAGGAAACAATGCACTCACTTGGACGTCGAGTTTGAGCCAACGATGTCTTCACGTTTGTGCAGGCCCATGTCCATGCGTGGCACCGACGGCTCGGCGGTGTCGAATAGGCCGTTGAATGGGTTGTACCATGATGCGCCGGTGTAGGCGGGGAGCTTCTGACCTTGTCGGCCGGCTTGCATGACAGGATGAGCGTCGTCCATGTTAAAGCTCAACGCATCGTGCGAGCACGTTTCGGCCGTCATACTCTGCACGCTCGGTTTTTCCATATCCGAGTCTCGGAAAATAACGAGCGCGCCGTCCAAAACGTCCACATCATCATGCGGATGTGCGTCCAACGGGCCTCGGGTGCGGACATAGTTCTCGCGAGTGAGGATATGGTACACCTCGCCCAAGACGGAGAATGCGCCTTCGTACACGGGGGCGGTGCCGAG
>WSLO01000380.1:4791-15461 GCA_019677385.1 Ceratobasidium sp. 392
CATCGTCGAAGAACGTACGCCAATCATCTTCTTCATCATCGTTGTCGGCGCCGAGCACCGATGATGGTGCATCTTCGGGGTGCTTGCTTCCTCGCGCTGCTGCCGGTTTAGGAGGCTTGCCCCCCAATTCAGTTATCCAAAATGCGTTCAGCTCGGCAGATTCCGTAGGCATCGTCTTGAGTCTTTCCAAAAACGACAGCAGGTTCTCTACTACTATCCCAGAATCTAGATCGCCGTGCTTGTTGGAGCGCAACAACGCGCTGTATCGATGTATACAGAACTTTCAATACATAACCCGTTTTGAGCAAGCATTGAACGACACTCACGTTGCGTCCCGAAAGAAGAACCAGCGCACATCATCGTACGAGCTCAACCAGGTCTCCACAAAGTTGTCTCGAACGTCGACCTCGACTGTGCGCTTCTCACCCCCACCACCCTCGAGCGGCGCCAATCCCCCAACACGCGACGAAGACGGACATAGGAGCAAGGCACGTACGATCTTCCGGAACTGTACCGAATATATCTGAGGTACACCCGACGCGTTCGAGAACGCGGAAGAAAAGTGCTTGAGGGTCGACATCAGGATCTGGAGCGCTGCGCTCTATCCAATACAGATCAAGTTAGTTGAATTAGAACGAGTGAATGAATCAAGCCAATTGAGGATAGATGTATAGATCAAGGCCGGCGTTGGGCATATCGATCAACAGGTCCATTCAAAAAAACTCACCCGCAACGCCTTCTCTTCGTCCGCCATCAGCCCGCACAGCAGGTCCGTATACTCGCCTATTCTATCGAGCAGCCAAGTGCGGACAAGTTTGGTCTCTTCCGTTCGACACTTGGATAAATCGAGCTTTGGAGAAGCAGCAATAGAGACGGCGGAGCGATACAGCGCATAGAGAGCTTTGTGTAGCACAGCAGGGTCTGTGGTCGAGCCAGCGAGTTCGAGCAGGTCAACTAGTGCGTTGAGCGAGGTACCGTCCACGAGAGATTTCGCGAGCGAAGATTCTAGCGACTCGATCTTTTTAACTGTAGCATCTGAAGACGACGATAGCTTGCGCTTTTTCAGAGGCGGTAGCGAGGATGGAGTGGGCATGGTGGTCAGAAATGAATCTCGCTGCGCCAAATTTGAGTTACATAAGCCATTATATCAGCGGCTCCGATCGCGAGGCTGAAAGTTTCAGACGCATTTATGCACTCAGTTTTGGCACGACAGAGTAAAAGATGCACATAGATATCATTATATATAGGCTTATGAAAACGAGGGGCATATGAACCAACACTATACAGATGACGAATGTAGAACGCGAAAAAGCTAGTAGTACAACAATGGCACAGACTGAGCGAGACGAAAGCGAGAATAACGAGGGACCAAAGCATAAAGCGAGAAAGAGAGCGCATAAGAACGAAAGCGAGACATGAAAACGAAAACGAGAGACGAGACCCAACGACAAACTATCATCAAAAACACCAATAAAGAATCGAATAAATTCACGGTCGGCCGCCACTTGCGACGGCAGAATTAATTGCAACTATTGCAAAAAAGCGCACTAGGTTGACTTCAAATCATAAACATGAATAACCTATGAAACACATCAGGTCAGTTATTGGCTCAGGGCGGGCGCGACAGTGATGGAACTAACTTTTTGGGCTCCTCCTCAACCTCTTCGGTAATTTTGCGCTCTACTAGTCGTTGAGAGCCGTCCTTCGCAGTCTCGCGGACCATGACCGTCTTGACAACTGTCACCTTTGGTCGCGGGATCTGGAGGACCGGGTATGTAGGGCCGACCTCGTCAATGTGACTCGTGCCCCACGGGAACATGCGCCGGTCAGCTGCACTCGCATCGCTCTGCAACGTGCGGGCCTTGATGAGCGCCTTTCGCTGCCTCCGGCTGTCTCGTTCGCGCCTGTTCTGAGGGTCGATGGTCACGTCCCGAAGCGACTTGAGCACGTCATCATCGTTCCAGCTCTGGGAGAGGCTGCTGACTGATTTCGTCGACTCGGAACGGATCAGAACAGGGCGAACGAGCAAGCCCTTGGTGTGTTCCGCGGTGAACGAGCCACACGAAGGAAGGTCGTACACGCTGGGAGTGGGTGTGCGTTCCGAGCTGTCTGGGACAGACGATGAAAGCGCACCCGGGCTCCCGTCGCGTTTGACCGAAGTCGAAGATCGGGTTCGTGTGGAGAGGGGATATGAGCAGTAGAGCTCGGATGCGTCGGGGGCGGTGGGAAGAGGTAGGGGCATGGCGTGGTGGGAGCTCTCTTTGAATCGACGGTGGGTAAATGGAACGGCGGCTGGTCGCTCCGGAACAGGGGGCAGGACGGTAATGGTCTCTGTGCGAGAGCGGGAAGGGTTGCGTAGGGGTAATGCAGATTGGCAGGGCGAGTCGGCACGGCTCAGGCGGGCAGCTGACTCGGCGAGGTACTCCCGGGCTCGGCGACGGTTCTCATAGAGGTATTCTTTGCCGCTGGAGGTGCTTGAGCAGGAGCTCATGCTGACAGATGAGGTGCTGCTCATGCGCCGATCCAGCCAGGGTCGGCGAGGCAATAAGCGTGCGAAGTAGCCGGCATTGCTGTGGTCGGTGTCCAAATCGCTTTCGGAGCCCGAGATGAGGGGAGAAATGGGGGAGGCCTTGCAGGGCGAATAGGAAGGGTCAAACAAGGTCTTCAGGGACGTCTCTGCGCGGTTGCCCGACTCGACGTCGTGCGATCGGCATTCGTCTGAGCAGTAGATGGGAGTGGGGTCCTGGCTGATGACCGTACGCAGCTTTGTCGGCGCGACCTCGGCTTCAGGCTCAGGAGCGGGTGCCGGAGACGCCTTGCGCGCAGACGCTGTTCGACGCAGGTTGGACTGAGCATGTTGCTTCGGTCGGACACCGGGGCGTACAGTCGGGCGCACAGTGCCGTTCTTTTTGGAGGCGCGCACGGTCGAGGGATCGGCGCGGGAGAGGGGCGAGACAGGGGTAGTAGGCTCGACGCAGACTTGGTATCGCTCGGGCCAGATGAACTGGTTGCATACAATGCAGTAGGAGGTATCGAGGTCGAGGGCGTCCATGGCAGGGTGGTGGTGGCGACGCGCAAGAGCTGTTCAAACAGATGAGCGCGGGCTGGGCAGGTGACCTCTTTGTTGCTCACATGTTGTTTCAAATGGCCAATGGGAGGCGCAGACCGTCTCAATAGCCGTGCTACCGGACTTGGTCGCTTGCAGGCGTCTGGCAGCGCGGGCAAGAGGGTCAGCGACGCGTACGAGGCGGGGAGGGAAAATGGGGGAAAACGGAAATTGCAGACGCGGAAATGGGGAATATATGTATGGGCGCGGCGGAAACGTCATAGCCCGGAAAAGCGTCTAGGCCAGGGACATCCGAGACTTACCGGATTCGGGGCACAGGTCGCCGCGACAGGCTTCAGTGGCGAGTGCAAATGCAGTCGCAGGCGCAGCGCAGCGTCGGGGAGTGCGAGGGAGAGAACACTCACACACCAGAGTCGCAGGCTCGTATGTATGCTCTCTTGCACATCAACTGCTCTGATCCGGCTTTCCCGGTCCGCATGTGATCGCTTCTCCCCATTTGGTCCGGCTTTTTTAGACGCAAAAAACCCGCTTTTTTCACGATGCCCGGTGCTCCCCGCCACCATAGGCTTGGGATCCGATGCCCTTGCTCGCTGCTACAAGCCTCCTCGTCATTTCCGAGGTCGTTCCACTGGGTATATGCGCCCCACTCCGCCACCCTGCTCACCATTACGCTGCATTAGTCTTTACCATGTTGTCATAGCCTCGGCCGACCCAGGCGTCGCCAGCGACAAAAAGGAAATTCACAGATATTGTTCCCTACGTGTGTCGTGCGCAAGCTGTATCGCGCCTTGTCCGTAAAGGCAGGTGCGGTCCAGAACAATGGAGAGCCTGAGCCGTTGCCAGCGCGTCCCTGGCGTTTGGAAACTTTGAATTCGGAATGCGTCAGATGCGCTTCTCTCACGTCTAATTTCTGTCCTTTCATCATGTGGCCTCAGATGGTAGTCCATCGCCAGCGGCGCCGTCCTCCACGCCTGGGCACAATGCCCTACCGCCCCTGCACCGAGCACCACCGCTTGATCATCGCCAGCGCACAATGCCCTGCAGAAAAAATATGGTTGCTCATCATCAAGCACCTGGTAAAGGCAAACCTTAATCCTTTCAGCTTTCAATTCTAGACTCTTTATGCGACTAAGCTTTTCTCTGTCGGCAGCACATCTCGATCCCACCCGATATGTCCTTCGGCTCCAGGCCACAGACGACCAACTACGGACGTCCGTGGCTTCAACAGCCAAAACCAGAACACCGACGGCCGAACATGCACGTCGCGTGGAGGACACATAGGTGAGATTCTGGCGCCGACAGACAAATCAATGTCGCTACCCGCCAGCCTGATACGCGGCGCAAGAGAGTCGACAAAGCTCAAATGTCGGCACAGTTTGTCCGTTCCGTCGGCGTTATCGACATAGGTATCGACAAACTCTCGTTGAACGTAGTGGCACCGGAGAATCGTTTCAAGATTCTAGCCCACTTCTTCCTGTCACTTCGCGCCTTGCCACGCCTTTCTGGCCTGGCCGCGGCCCGCCATTTTGTGGCTCGAAAAGGACGATTCCGCTCCGTCAGCGGCGCTCCGTTTTGGAAGCCTCGAATCCCCTTCACATATGTTTGATCGTAAACGCACTAACGTGCCTAGAATTATGCGAAATATTCCTGTGGGGTGTCGGGAGCGGGGCCGGGCCATCAAGGACCTTCCTCGGGGTTTCTTTTAAGAAATAATTAGCGCGTCGGTCGCTGGGCACGTACGCGCCGCCTAAAGAGGCGCAACCTCGCGATGATTTCGTACCTGTCCAGCGCCCCGGGGGATGTTCGGCGGGTCCTCAGGTGCCTGCTGATCATTAATGCGCTTTTTGTGATTTTCCTGCACAACATTCACATCTTGTCCTGCAAGCTTGATACACCAGGCAGTAATTTGCCACCGGAGCCGTCTGAAAATGGAAAGCTTGCCACACACCATCCATATCTGTCATAGATATCATGTCATATGCTTCTTTTGGTATGGTTCTAGTTGTTGCAATATGCGTGTCTTAAATGTTCAGCAGTCGATAACAGCTGCAAAAAATACTTCTGAAAATCGTCGGTGCTCGTTATCATCGGCATGTAAATTCTTTGCGAGCTGCTGCCCCATCTCTGTTCGACGACTCCCCGGCATCTCATCCCCCACGATGAAAAAGCGGGCCCCCGCCTCGTCACAAAATTGTAGGGGCAGCAGTCTCGCCCTAGGTTCCCCCGTAAGGACTAGCTAGACACTAGACTAGCTAGACCAGCTAGACTGGCCCTCAATTGCCGTCCGCATCTTTCTCCTTTCTAGGTTTCACCTCCGGGCGGCTAGAGTGGGTTGATGTAAGACAGAGCGTCGGTGTGCTGTGCTGAAACTGCCTCCTACGCGGTCGACAGTCTATCTCGCCTGAGCATACGCCATCTCGCGTATGTCTGATGCTCGCGCTAGACTGTCTAACATTTGATCACAATATTTCAGCTGCCCAGATGTGCATGCGTATCGGATTCTGATGCAACGAGCTTTTCTGGTGCGAAATTTTCTATGACGAACACGATGTTTGTTCTATGCCCTAGCGGTTGCACACTCTCCGCCTGGGCCCTTGTCTGTGTCTAAATAATTTCTCCGAAGCTAGAATAGCCACCTAGCGGTCCGCCCGGCACCCGGACACAGAACACCCGAACAGGAACAGACTATAACTTCTTCTGTTGTCGCACAGCTAGTGCGACCATAGCTCGATCTTAGGCAATCTTAGCATGTCTAGGTTTCCGGACCCGACGTACGCGGGTATAGTTGTCCGTTGTTTGGGACGGCGCGTTCGGCTGCCTCGAGACGGATGGTTAGGCGATAAACGGAATCGACATGTATCTGAATTGTACCTCCACTAGTCTACACACGCACACGATTATCTCCATCTCGGGCGCCAGTCTAGTCGTTGACCAATCGGCAGTTCAGGACGACGCCATCAATTGATGCCGATTCGCGCGAGCTCAGTTCAGAGCTTTTTTCGTATGTATAGTACGGGATATAAGACTTCTAGGTTTTTGCCTCGGCAACTATATGCAAATGAGATACGCTCGCGGTTTTGTCATGGGTCGTCGGTAGGGCGGACCTGAGATGATCGTCCGAGTCGGGGTTGTATGCGCAGGAACAGGGTTGCGCGCTTGTTTGTCGGCCGGTGTCTTGATGTCGTGGCTGTGTTGGCGTGCTCCACTGGCGCCTCGGGCTCGCGTGTCCTCACGACCACCACGATATGTATTCTATGCAGATATTTGTATATGCGCGTGTCGTTCATATCAATATCGCATCTGGTCTATGCTATCTGGGCTCAGCTCGTTGCTCCGAGTGTGGCACGATTACCGTTTATCCTTGGTCTGAATCACTGCGACTCGGGCTTGTCTCTTGCCGGCCACGATTCTGGCTTGGTGTTTAGATACGATCCAATTCTCGATACGTATCAACCATGCCTACGCTTCTTGTTGCTCTCGCATATCTCCTATTAGCCCGTCGTCTGAAATGTATTGCTCCCCCTATTGGGCGCAGATTAGATCCTCGTATCTGGCTTTCCCTTTTTATTACTAGCTGCCCGAGCTTGTTTATTCTCTTTCTCGGCCGCTAAGAGCTAGACGCAGGCACCTACGCAGACTAGCCATGGTTCCCAACACGAAATATGTATGTCACCACGTGCGGTGGTGTTTGAGCGGTATATGCTAGGCAACGGGAGAACCGGTACACCGCTGAGTCGGTCGATTTTTTGTGCCACCAGCTACGGACTTGGCTTTTACTGCGTCTTTGTCTTGTGCGCCTTTGTTGACTAAAGCACTGCTGATTCTTCTTTCGGTGATCGTAAACCTGTTGGCCGTTTTGATCTCGCAAAAATGGTCGGATATTGCCACTCATCGAACATCTCAGTCGGAATCTATTGTGTCGCTCTAATAATGTATAGCCCACAGCCCAGTTGTTTTAGAGATAATTCAGACAGATTCAACTGTGTCTATAACAAGATTTGGTAAGTACGCGATCACCATGTGATAGTTCGCCTCGCCCTGGGGCCATATGCTGCAGAATACTACCCCTATCCATCATCATGTGGCGACTTTTTTCGGCGTTGACGTCTTTTGAACGCGATCGCGCTCTTGCACGTGAGCGTGATAGATATATTCGAGGTGGCGGTGTTTGCTTGGCGAACAGCCATAGCCTCAGGTGGTGCCCATAGTCACCGTCATGCCCGTGGGAGTTACTGCTTTGCTTTCAGGTTGTCCGAAAAGGCACTGTGGGTAATCGAATAGTGCCCAGTGCACAGCCGGAGCCTTGTCAGCAGTCGTTCACACCGCCCAAACCTCGGGCGACACTCAAAGGTACATAATGGCGCGCGGCAGACTTAGCTGTACATCATCACCTTACCCAACGCTTCTCTTATCCACACTCTCATGTCGAGTACCATGCGCCCGCGTCCATCTTCTGCGCACAGTCAGCCCGTCCCGTCTTCGGGATACATGTCATCCTCTACTAGCTCCGCCGGACACGGACAGTATATGCGCGCGACGCCCAGGGGGCGCCCATCTTCATACTATTCAGCCGACACGGTCAACTTGGCCGAGGCCTTTGCAGACGTCAATCGAGCGCTTGCAGGATCCCGGGCAACGCGCCAATCAACAGCAGGAGGATCAAGCTCCCAAGCAGGTCCCTCACGGGCGCTAAAGACCCCCTCACCAGAACCCCCTCGTCCACGAATGCTGAAGAAACCACAGGCTGCGAGCGATAGCTCCGCCCGCGTGGATATGTCAAGGAGTACGGAGACACGACGCCGGGAAGAAGTCGCGAATCCTCGCCATTCGATTGCGTCTGAACCCACTTATGACCGTCCGCCTGTTGCGCCTTGGGGGCACTTACGTGTAGAGGACCGCTCGCGCAGAGCCTCAATGGTTGAGCAGAGCATGACGCCGAGGAGGCCGGATTTGAGGATCACGATACCTGGTGCCCCGCCCGCGAGCCGGGCTCACCATGGACAGAGGGAGGCTGCGAATCAGGGGCACAGGCCGGCTCCAGCTCCAGCTTCAAAACATCATTCGAGCTGTGTTATCATGTAACTTATTCAATTGTTTGCACTATTTCTCGATTTATTATCCATGTAATTTATTTTAAATTATATCATCCATGCATTATGGTCAGCTTGGCATTTCTGGTTTGAGTGGCAGTAGTTACCTTTTAAGGCACAGCCTAGATTTTGTCTCACTCGATCAAGGGAACACGGTTAATGATGTATCGGGTGTCACGGCATGTCCTTGTGTGAAGATATGGCTGTATGCATTCTCACAGCCAACAGCTGGGCGTCTAAAAATAGGTTTGTGCGAAAGTTTAGCGCGTAGGTATTTGTTTTGCGGCAGAGAACTACGAGCCGTGAGCACAGGCATGTCGCTGCTAAAAATACGTATGGTTATGCTGCCACATGCATCGCGTACTTGCACTTTCGCGATCATTTGATTAATTGTTAGATGCAGTTATTTTAAGCCGAAAATCCTGACTTGCGTTCTTGCACTGAGATTTACGGGGCTTTTCAAGCTCAAACTATGATCTACCTCAAAGCACAGCTCAGGCTGTATAATATTCGGTGGTGACGGTACGGTACATGAGCTCGGGTGTCGCGGCATACTTCTGTACCTTATGGGTATGTGGGTTATATGCATTTCTTCTGTCCATCGTTGACAGCCAGGCGTCTATAGAAGTGCTTACGAGCGAATCTATAGCACGTACATGTTGTTTCCGTACCGGCTATGTGTGTCCCGGGGTTCCCACAAAAGGGCAGCAACAGTTGTCTGCTTCCGAGACAATCCTCCAACTGCTGACAAACACTCTCAAATACCTTGGAAAATTAAGTTGAGATTGAATAAATGAGACAGCAGCTGAGTCCATGTAGATAAGAACACCAGATATGAGCCGGAGATGCTATACATGCACTCCTAACGTTGGCTTCTCACACTGCCTAGCTCTCGACCTAGACGTGGATCACCAGGTGGCGTATTTGGTTTACCCAGGGTGCCGTAAACGGACATGTCAAACTAACACATATAAGTATCCACGCCTCTAGAGCATCTGCTTCCATATACACTCCTCTTCTTGCTATGTCCGCCCTCGCAGACCCTCCTCAACATACCCATTCTCAGCATTGGGACTCAATGTCTTCTGAGGAGTCTCTCGATCTCCAGTCGACCACTGAGCATGAGAGCCTATACCAGCCAATCGCGCCTACTGCACCATACCCCTCTCCATATCACGCTAGCACAGCGGCAGCATTCATGGACATAAATAAAGCATTAGCTGTACGATCGCTACAAGATTCCGTTCGCCGATCCAGTACTGGCAACCTCCCCACGAGAAATACTCTCGCCAAGGGCTCATGCTCGCGCTGTCCACCACCGGCGCCTTCCGCTCGTTTTGCTACTCCTGCAGCCGAGCCACAAAGAACATCGCCAGAACCGATAGCGCCACCCGAGACAAAGCCTGCACTAGGTCTCACCAGGTCTCGGTCGATGACTGCGTACTGGAAGCCTTGGTCATCACTGCGCTCCAAACGAGCTCACACACATTCGGCGGGGGACAAGGAAAGGCCCGTGGAGGTGGCGTTGAACGAAGAAGGGCCTGGATCATCGAGCAGCGGAACTCGCTCATCAGGTGATGCGAGAGCGGGGGAGGAGGGGACCCCACATCCTGACGTGCACCCGCAGAACGCCAAATCACCACGGAAGCGACGATCAACAGTTCACTGTATTATCATGTAACACCTTGGTTTCTTTTTCTTTATGGGATCGCTAAGTTGTTGTATTTTTTCACCATGCTGTCTATAATTTTGTAATTTACCCGGACTTTTGATTGATCGTTTTCTTGGCGCATGATGCTATGGATTATTTGTACACTTGGCCCAATATGTCACATGATTATAAACGTCACGTCCGCTTTTGGCATGCTCGAAGCGGTGCTTGCCTTGCGTACTCCACGCGTTGATCCCCTTCATCCTTATCCGTCACTTGCTCGCCTGACTCTTTGCACCTCACCACCACCGCGATATTGTCTCCATCCAACGTTGTCTGATTTCTTGTTTACTTATTTTTGATTTATTGCTACTTTCGACATAATGGCACGTCATCGCGCCACGCGCCCCAGTGTCGCCTCTGCGATATCGACTGCGAGTACAAACGGCACTCGCACACGTACCAAGTTGTCATACGAACAGAGTAAGAGCAGCGTCATCGACGTGGACACATGACTCTTACTGGTGGCTAATTTGAAAATTATAGATGCCCTGCTTGCTCTCGCTGAGAGTAATCTCAAACGGAATAAGAAGCCCCTGAATATCTCTGCTATTGTCAAGGATGGTAAGTGGATGTAAAAAATCTTCCGATAACTCGAGATCTAATGTCTGCCCTTTGTGATGTAGCCGAACGTCGCGCTCATGAACAGGGGCTTGAGCTTGGCGTTCGAGCTCGACCAAGAATAAAGAAGGCCGTGGAGAAACTCGTAAGTATTTCTCACGCGCAGATCTATTGTGCGAAACTAACTGCTTTGTCTCGTAGAGTGAACAGGGCGCAATTACCGAGGCTCCCCGGAAAGGAC
>WSLO01000381.1:0-17761 GCA_019677385.1 Ceratobasidium sp. 392
ACCTGCCGATCCCGATACCAAACCCGAACCTAGTGACCCCCCGACCGACCCCCCAGCCCCAGCTGCAGTCGATTCCGGCGTCAAAGCTATGCTCGACGATCCTGCCCCTCCTGTCGCGCCTGAACCTGCAATCGTGCTTCCTCCTTTACGCCAGTGGTCCGACTTAGATCAGTCCGAGCAGCTAGATGTTCTCTGGACGTTGTGCGAATGGCAGTTCCAGGGTGCGATGCGGCTGAGGACTTTGTTGGGCGAGGAAGATAGTGGTGTTGGTTGGGTAAGTGCATGCACAGACTGTACCATTCCCTGTTACTCAACCTTTGGAATTCGTTCAGAGGATGGAGCCTGTTGGATGGGACAGTAAGAAGAACACTTACTGGCTTGTTGGCGGTATGTACATTTGACTAATCTTATCATTTGCATTCTCACGATATGCCGGTTCTATGGGATCTCGTTATCCTTCGATCGCCCCGCGCGTACATCCACATTCCTACCGTCTACAGAAACACGTCTTTGGATTCAACACCACATCCCTCTCCCCAAACTCCCTCCCAAACGAAAACCTCGAGCCGCTCATACGGTCGTCGTCCCACTCGAAGCTACGATCTCATCCCGCGCTGCGCCCTCATTCGATAGCGACAACGAGGCAGCACCTGTCGAACGGCCCGCTAACGACTCGGAGAGCGAGTTATCAGATATTGAGGAGCCTTCCCCACCTCCACCTCCGCCTCCGCCTTCAAAACGTCCTAGACGAAACGGCGCAAACGGAACAACAACAAAGAAACGAAGCGCAGAGGAAACATCTGCTCAAAGTAATAATTCTCGTAAGCGTGTACGCGTCACGGGTACACGAGTTAGTTTGCGTTTGCGAGGCGCGGCGGAACAAGACGATGAAGATGATAACTGGCAAGCTATACCAGACGAATGGAAGGAGAAGGAGAAGAAAAAACCACACGACGACGATCCGTTTGGGTCTGATTCGGACTTAACAGAGGTGGACGAGTTGGAGCGTGAGCTCGAAGAGGACCGGCAGAGGCGGGAACGGTTGGAAGGCAAACGGCAGAGCGGACGGAGGAAGGGTTTGAGGGGGAAGGTTGGGAAGAAGGTCGAAGTGGAGGTGAAGGATGAGAAGGCAGATGCGGAGGATGAACAGAAGGAGGATGAGGCTTCTGGTTCTGACGAATCAAAGCGCGCATCGATGCCTATTCGGTTACACGTCGCTCCGCTCGTCGATCCTATGCTTCCGCCGCCGTTGCCGCCTGGGTTTATTGAATGGGAAACGGTGCGTTTTGGTTCTAAAATTATTAGGTTTGTGTTTGTGCTGAAAGGATGTTACAGGTGTGTGCGACGTTGCAAGACTGGGAAGCGTTCCCTGCGCGATTCGAAAAAGCGACGCATCCGAACGAAAAGGCGTTTAGGAATTTCTTGAATAATGTGCTCGTCCCGGCTGTGACTACGTCTCTGCGGGTATGTTTGATCAATACTTTGGGCCTTGATTGTATGCTAATGTGTTTCGTGTGGTAGGCACAACTCAAAGTCAAGAAACTCGAGACGGCTGTTCAGAACCGGAAACGGTCGTCTCGAATCGCGATCAAAGAGTCGATTATCGAGGCCCAGCGACAGGAAGAGGCGCGAAGAGCCGAGGAGCTCGAGCTTCATGCGCGAGCGCGCCGGATTGAAGAGCGTCAGCGACGGGCAGAGGAAGAAGCGGTACGACGTGAACGGGACCGCGAGGAGAAGGTACGGTCGAGAGAGACAAGAGCTGGGAGGCGTAATTTGTGGGATGGGGATACTACTGAGAGTGGAGTGAGTAGACTCTTTAAACTGGGTTTGGTTTAAGCTAATGTGATTCATTTAGAGTGCTTCACCTGCGCCTGATGTCGTTACACCCGATCCGCCTGTGAAGATCCGGCTTCGGCCTGGGAGGAGCGCTGGGACTGGGGTTACTACTTCCCCTGCGCCGTCACCTGTGGAGCCTTCGTCTGGATCTGGGACGAGTAGTCGGACTGATGATCCTTGGGAGTTGTTGTGCGAGGGATGTGGGAAGCAGGGTTGGAATATCGTACGTTGTTATCTGGTTGGGATATGGGTAAATGCTGATAAACGTCGACAGGACGATGGCTCTCAGCTTGTTAAATGCGAGTCGTGTGGCCGATGGTCTCAGTGAGTGTTTATGCCTCTCGTCGCCTGTTATGTTGCTAAAATGAAGGAAACACAGCACGACATGCCATGATCGTGCCGACGAGCTAGCGGGCCATCCTAAACGCAACTGGTCCGCTGTCGACTTTAAATGTCGTGCTTGCAGCAACACAGCGCGCAAACCAGTTGCCAACGGTGTGCCGAAAATAAACGGAACGGCAGATATCAAATCAACAGGCCTCGCTCCGCCGGCATACATGTACACCTCTTTCCAAGCGATTCCAAACGGACATATGGCGCCACAAATACCGGCTTATCCAAGCGCCATACCTCAAGCGCTGTATACTATGCAGACACAACCGCGTCTAGCGCAACCACCAGCATTTGCGCCATTCATCCAACACCACCAAGTCTCTGCGCCCGCACCCGTTCCTTCGCCAGTCTCCATCCCGATACCTCAGTACCAAACTCCCGTCCCACCCATTTCTCAACCTCCTTCGTATCCTTATCCGTATCCCAATGGGTACCCCGGGCCGTAAATTGGATTGTAGACTTTTCTGTACGAACTTGTTAGCTTGTATCGGGTATGTAATTTACGGAATTATGTAATTTTTTGTGCGCACGTGCCACTCAGTTTAAGCGCCGACCGCTCCATGTCCTTTCTTTGGTTAAATTGTCTTTCCGGTGAAGTGTAAACCTCTTTCAGTCTTCTAGCTCCTATTTCTTACGAATATACAGCATAAGAACCGACATCTTCGATAGGCGCATATGAGTCGTGATCCAGAGGGAATGTTTCCCAAAAGCCGCAGCCGGTCGAACTAAATATTAAAGATGGTGCGACGTCCTAGTCTCAGGTCTTCCGGGTCCGTTTAGGGCAACTAAGTTAACAGCCACTATGATTTCCATGTCTGGTCCGTGTGCGTTGATGGTTTATAGCCGGTGCAAAGAAGCAGGTAGAGGCGAGGAGGCCACCATATCCAGAGCGACCGCGGCCACGATGCTGAACATCGATTGAAGGCGCATATAGGCGGCTAAACTGATCGGAAATGGTCTAGTAATGTGAGTAAATTCAATTATCGCCGGCGCACCATAGTTCCCTAAATGTTCATCCTGTGTCAGTATCACTTCATATCCGTACTTTGGATCGAGCGCCGTTACTTCACTAAGTGAAAGCTGCGAGCAAGCATTTTCCAATCGTCGGGGTGTCGCACTGTTAACACTGTGAGCCACCGGATATACTCAATCCTGTGCAGCTGGGGGAGGCTGACATACTGTAAGTCCAGTAACGTCTTCCCGCTCTGGTTCAACACAACCTGGAAGAAAAGCACCGTCCTTGCCAGCGGTCGGTAGCTTAACTCGAAGGCGTGAGATAGGGTTCAAGTCGTAAAGATTTCAGAGATGGTGGAGGCGAGTTCTTATTAGGTAGCGAGTACCACATAAGGACTATTTTTCAGCGAGACGTAAAGAGCATTAAGTAGAGCGGAAATCTACGGCAAATACGTCGGTACCATCGATGGGTATATACGACTGTCGTGGTCTGAAGGAAAGGCTGCCCAGAAATTGCGACCGTTTGGACTGTTAGATAAATTGCAGCACCCATTAAACTCTAGGCACTTTCAGGTACGGGTAACACTCTTTGGCGGTGGTGATACTCATATCAGGTCTATAGGCTTAGATGATTTCCAGGCGATGCAGAGAGGCAAAGGCAGGAATAGGTCGCGATACATAAAGCGACCTATATTGTTCTGCTGAAACTTAGTGTGCCAATCGAAAGGGCACAACAGTAGTTAAACTTGCCAAAGTCGACCTGGCAATTTGATTTAACCCAAACACTGCCAACGCACGGCAGCTCCTTAAATGTTTGGTCAGGCAATAGTCGTTCTATCTATCCAATATTCGTTAGGTTGGAGAGTAACTCTTTCAAGATAGTGTTGTCCCGTGTTTCAGCGCTGCGCCAGTCTGGGAGACACTCTCCACACACATTTCACATAGGAGCTCCGACCCAAGATTTTCCACGGGACCGATCTGAAACAGGATTAAGCTCAGTCGACCTGCAAGTCGTAAGGATTGTAGAGACTGTAGAGGGGCGAAATCCTAGGCTAATGAGGGCAACAAAGTGAACAGCCTTTCAGCAGGGAGCAATGAGCATCAAATAAAGCGAAAACGTACGGCATATACGATCGTGGTCCGGAAGGAAAACCTACGAGAACTAGCATATTATTGGGCTGTTAAAGACTGTACAGTGTTCTAGTCTGAGCTCTTCTAGGTTCGGGCAATAATCTTTGACAGCGGTTATAATCTTCGTGTTAGGTCCATGAGTTTAGATGGTTTCTAAGAGTTGCAAAGAGGTAAAGAATGCGGCAAAGTGGTCATGGTATACAAAGCGACCCCTGTCGACAACCTGGATACCGCTGTGTGCGTCGCTCGTAAGAGCATACAAGTGACTAAACTTGTCAAGAATGATCTGACGGCCTGCGTGGTTTAAAGCTCCGCTGCACACCATGACTACTAGAATGTGATCTCTGTACATTTCTCCACGCAACATATACCAAGACAATAAAGGCTCTATCACTGCATAGCCGCACAGATCAAAGCACACTCATTCACCGGTAGCTCCATTGGCCCAATCTTGGCATCTATTCACGGTGTGACTATGCTTACTGTCAACCACACCGAACGACTTCCCTCGACTGGAACTACCGCTGCGGCTTTGTGAGCTGCGATCCCGGGAATGTAAGAACCCTTGCTACACACCTGTAACATGCTATATGCCTAACTTGGTTTTCACTAAAATATGTTTCCTCAGCATCTATAGCAGGACTAGACAGAAGCTCTCAGCTCTATTCGAGAGGCAAAGTAACAGTCTACTCACCCAGCGCCGTGAGGAAAGAGTTGTGGTACGAGGACTTGGGCTGGCCCCGCAGAGATGATAGTCAACATAGCTCTACCCATTGTTAGGTTTAAAGACTGTTTAGATCGTTAGTAGAGGGCGGACAAGTGCAGATTGAAGCAGGCTATCGATATTTTATGTATTGGAAGGCGTCTGATAACCCAAGGTGTGTTGACCTGAAGGGTAGCCTTGCGAAGAGCTGATTGAACAGAAGTTGAAATCTAGGGACTGTACTATTGTGAAAACGCATGATTTAACGGTCCAGCAGGCTGGATTAACGCGTAGAGAGTGTATACGTTGCATACTTTCCGCGCTTCAAATAGGTAGCAGGACCCTACCTCTCGGTAGTAGCCATCATGCGTCGCATCCGGTGCCTTCGCTGGAAAAGACCCGGTGGACGAACTGGCTTGCGCCTGGACACTTGGATTTTAGTTCTTACACCCAATTAACAGCTTGTTAGCTCTTATAGCATCCCGCCATATGTATGGTTCTACAATATACTTTAAGTAGTGAGCCACACACTTTCTGGAGCCAGCCACAGCCGCCGGCTGTTTCAGTATTGCGTTAGTGCTAGCTTGGGCGCTCCTACAAATTTCATCCAACACACACGGTACATATATGCGCTAGACCAAACTCAGGCTCTAGGTCAGGGTCATCAAGGAACGAGGTTAGCTAGGACTGCTGCCACTGTGCGACTTTTCCTGCGCCATGGTCGATGGAGCCTCTGTCTAGGTCTAAGACGAACAGTCGCGCGGGTGATCTTGGGAATCTATTGCGTAAGGGATGCAGGAAGTATCAGTTGAGTATTAGGGTGGTTCAAGCTGAGAAATTCCACCTTCCACTCTGCTCCAAACTCTGAGCTACATTCCACTGGAAGTTAACGGGACCGAAGAAATCCTGAACGAAGATGCCCACCAATCAGGCCGCGTAGTTGGCCAGGAAGCCACATGCCGGTCAGGGGCATTGATGGCGTTTGGGCAGAATTACCATTGAGGGATAGAGTAAAGCGATAACAGCTGCTTTGTCAGTGGCTGTGAGCGTGTGGGGCTTCGGCTAACGCTCGCTTAGCTTGAATCCCGGAGTTTAAGCCCGAGTGTGGCACTAAATTTCCGGAATCTGAATGCGAATTTGGAGCGAGTTTGGAGTGAATTTCTCATCTTGAACCACCGTGTTATACATCACCCGTTCACTAAGGTCACTTCGTTCAATATCGAGACAAATGTGAGGGTTGAAGGGTAGATGCTATTCACGCCACCACTGGACTAGCTAGTCTACACTTATATCTACATCTGAGTGGTCATGTATGCGTGGGTTTCCCATTCTAGCTATGGGTCAATTTTTTTGAAAGCTGATATCACCAGATTGAGCGAAGGGGTGATGGGGCTGCGCACAGCTAAGAGGGGAGGGGGAGGGACACAAACCGAAGTCCAGATACATAGTTTCACTCACTTATATTCGGATAGACTCAGTATTTTTTCTCTGTAGGTTGCGTTGCCCCTTAGATTCAAGAAACGAGGTATGTTAAGTGAACCTTTAAGTAATCGGCTGTTAAAGACAAGTTTTTAAAGCAAGCGTCGAGCGGCTGGTCCACTGCAGTTACAATGTGTTCACACCTGCTTTTATCAATTCAGGTAGTTGTAATGGGTTTATCAATTGGGATTGTAAGCGGATCCATCTACCCTTAATTACTGATACCCCTACGAGCTTGTACTCGGCCTAGAAACTAAACCAGATATTTACCTCCGGGTTGAGCAACGGTTTGTAGGTAACTAACGTGTGCTCGCTTACGGTTTGAAAACAGCAAACCAGTTAGTAAACAACGTGTATTCTTAGTAATGGTGTCACATAATTATAAACACTAGTACACAATCTCGGATACATCTACTGGCTGGTGCGCTTGGGGTTGTACAGGTGCATTAATGATGGGAAGAGACAAACGAGAAGGTTGAGAATTATGCAGAGTATCGGCAAGTACGTCTGTTAAAACTTTGGATGAGAGGAGCACTCCCTCTACAGTCTCCGCTTCGAAAACGTCCTGCCTTCCGAGCTTAACATTATCAGGGTCCTCGCTGTTAAGATGATGCTCGAGCTCCTCTGCATCCTCAAATAAGACGCTATGAGGGCTGGAAGCGACTGGTAAACTAAAATTAGACATCGGATACTCTGACCTAACGAATCAAGGTATTTCGACAGGTCCACAAAGCGAACAGTTGGGCGAGCACGACGCTTGTTCTGGCCATTTAAGTGTCAGCACAAGAATGACTTTCATCATTGCCGCAGGAACTTACATTGTGAGTGTTTTCTTTGCGCTTGTAGTATTGGCGTATCAAGGCCATGTCAAATAACGTTGACACTTTCTGAGAAGCTCGATCGGGTGAGTTTAGCTTCGTGATGACTGACATGGTCCGCTCCTCAGCCATCGAGTTTGTCACAGAGCCATCAATCGGAACTCCAAGGTAGCTAATAAGGTCTGCCCCAGGCACTGTTGATAGCTCCTCCCAATACTCACGGCTTGTGGTAGCTTTGGAAGAACGATGAAATGGGTTTAGACACCGAGTGAAGCGCATGAGCTGCCCACGAGACGCCTCGATGTGCGGCTAAGAGTTGTTATATCGGATGAAAAGGGAGAGGGCTGGATTAGCGTTATAAATCTGCGCCAGAAGTCGCAGCAGATATTCCCCGGCCTTTGTATAAGCGGGAATCATCTACCGGAGGTCGTAGTCTACAATAGTTGATGTCATCTAATGGGTAGATGCAGCTTTGCTAGCAGGGAATGATTCATGATACGGGCGGCTCCTAAAACATCAGCCCCTCGGAAGCCTATATATGCGTTTTAGTTTTAAAGTCATGAGCAAAGAGAATGCTCACATACGAAAATCTAAGAAAAATGCGGTCGCATAAATATGTTGGCTCTTTCCAGAGAACATTTCAACAAAACGGCCGTTAAGTATCGCCCTGATCGTTTCAATCACCGAAGCAGGAAGAACCAAGCCGAGCAGCGTAGTATTGGCCTTGAAAAGCTCACTGTAGCGTGCAAGTACTGCCAGTTAGAAGTGATATACATCCGATGAAGTTGAATGGCTAGACTCCAGACATTTTATCGAGCGGGCCAGTGGCTTAAGCACAACAACAAGCTGACGTAGTTCTGTAGTAAACTTCTGCACTGTTGGTAAGTCAAGCAACCAGTAGACCGACGAGTTCTGATTAATTTTCAATTGTTTAGTGAATATATGGCTGCTGAAGCGATGGGTAGATGTAGCTAACCGAACCTGGCTCTAAGACTCCTGAAGAAAACAGCTCCAAGATTTGGGAGATGCATCGAAGGACCGAACGTGCAGCATAGTAAAGAGTGACAAATCTTATTCTCCCATCGGCCTCAAGACCACCGTGCACGTTGCTAAGGGCACAAAGCGATGCTAGGTGACGCCGGGCAAAGGAAAAGGAGTGTAAGAATGCGATAACTGCCTTGAGTTGCGAAATGCAAACTTGAAAATATGGCAGATGGCCGGTGTCTTTTGCTGTGTTGTTCTGATGATGGCAGGCATCAAATAGCGTAACAATCCAAGGATATTTTCTCCCTGATAGATTTCGAGCGGCTCGTGAGTTCCAGGCGTTGTCAGACACCGCACAGCCGAACCGGTGAGGGCCAATTTCGTTGATTATCTGACATTATATGCGCTTAGATTGGTGTCAAAACTTCTAGAATGAAAAGCACGTACCTTGTCCAGTACCCCTTTGATGTGCTCTCTAGTATGAGATACACCCGTAGCTTCATTACCCCTAAACCAAATACGCCTCTCGTGTCACAGGATCCGTGGCATGTACCGTATAAATCGATTCGCCAGCTTGAGTAGCGCCCTCATCAAACGTTAGAGTGAGGTTTGAAAGTTCGGAGAGTATCTTGATGGGTTCACTACGAATGTATGCGGCTTCAGTTGTTACAAGATTCTCGGACATAGTGCTTCCAGAGGCAGTAGTGATGTTTTCGTCCAAGGTACGGACAAACTCGTGCCATTTTGCGCTGTCAACGATTGACGGCGCAAGCATCCGGTCGCAAATGAGTTTCAAGAGCGCGTGATTGACCTTCTCGGGTTTTAACCGTATGACCTCGAGATTGTCCATCGCATCGTGACCTTTGCTTGCAAAAGCTGTGCGTTCCCGGAGTTGAGCTGCAAGTGGCAAGGACGCCCCTTGCTCAGCAGCTTCTTGACGAAGAGCAACGTCAAGTCCCAAACAGACTCTAGCGTGCTTCAAGACGCGTGATGTGGTTCGAGGCTCGGCGCAAGACTAGCTGCACCCGGTACCTCTGCAACGAGCTCGGTAATGGGATGGATTGATTATTGAGTGACAGGGAAGTGTAAGCTTGTCGAGCAGTTCGTCGCGGGGATGGTCATGTGTATACACCTCAATAGCGTCGTCCTCAAGATCTGCCGGATCGTGAGGCCACTGTTACCCGAGATTTTATGAGCGTTGTTCAAGAAAGTAACGTGCTACGAATAAGCGTGCCTTGATAGCAGTTCTAGCTTTGGCAGCATTAGCTCGTTCTCGAGTCACTCTTTTTCCTTTTCCCTCGCGTTGACGTCTGTAATGCCTTTGGAGCAGCTCGTTGCTTTCGTGTAACAGCATGTTCAGCCTTGACACTTGGCTGAAAGAACAGTATAAGTATTTGTTCGCATGTATACTATTATTTCACGTTTTGAATGTATTCTTTGCCGACCTGGTTAAATCCTCAACCCATGTCCAGAGCAAGATGTTTTCTCCGTCATTACCTGTGATATGACGATGTAAAACGTCCACAACAGCTTCGAGAGGTGCTCCCGACCCTTGAACCGAATCGGCTCGCCAGCATGCCGTGAGCCAAATATGATTTCGAGATGGTGGTTCAGAGTGGCTTGAAGGGAACCGTAGAACTCGACGTCGCTTGGCTTGAGAGCAAAATTCGGGAACGGGTATATGCCAGGATGGTCAGATAACTGCGCGGTGAGGGAGCTTTCGAAGATGCTCCAGCAGTTCAGACAATCGAGGATCGTAGGATGAGTCGGAAATGACGCTGTAATAGCTTTAAATGATGCAAACAAAGGCGTGGATTGATAGTTCCGTGCCGCGTCCCGCCGTCTATTTGTACCCCGACGCCCGCCTAGGATTTCAAATATCCTTGCACATTACTCATCCGTACAGCCACCGTTGGAACGTGTTAGCAAGCGGGTTTCAGACCTCCGCCAGTGTTAACTTAGGTTTGTGAGTTACACGGTTTGGCTGAAATTTGGAATTTCGGCCCTGCATAAGGTGCTCATTCTCCAGTCGAATTTCAAATAGATCGCCGGCTCTCCGTCGGGTAGATTTCTTATTCGCGGTCATTCCATGACTGCCAAATTCCATCATTGGGGTCACGACTGTACAGAATCGTTCCACTTTTAAGCCACGTTATTTTACCTCACCAACTGATAGCTGGGGAAAAAATTCACTGCTTGTTGAGCTACTGGAATGCCATCTCTATAGGCTTATTCTCGAAACATATATACATCGATACACTAAAGGTAGCTTTACATATCGAGCACAAATAAAAATACGCTCATTCACCAGTGGCCTTGTTGGCCCACTCCTGACATTTGTTGACGGCCTGACCATATTTACTTTCGGCAACAGCGAACGACCTTCCTCGGCTCAAATTAATATAGCGACTTCGTAAGCTATGAGCCAGGGAGATGCAAGAACTCTTGCTACACACTCACTTGTAACACGTTATATATCCAACCTTGACTTGGCCAATATATGCTTCCTCGGCAGGTACAGTGGACCTAAAAACAAACAATCTTGGCTTTATTCGAGAGTTGAACCAATGGTTTGCTCACTCGATGTCACGAGCAAGTAGATTCGGTGCGAGGACCTGGGCTGGCCCTGCAGAGCAGATAGTGATTTCAGCTTTACCCATTGTTAGATTTAGGGACTGTATAAATCGTTGGTAGAGGGACGGACAAGTACAGACTGAAACGGGCTATCAATATTTTATGTGTTGGAAGGCGTCTGGTAATCCGAGGTACGTTGATCTTAGGGGCACTGAGTCCGGCGAAGAGCTGATTGAACAGAGGTTGAAATCTAGGGGCTAGGCTATTGTGAAAACGCACAATCTAACGACCCAGCAGGTTGGAGCAACGTGTAGAGAGTGCATACATTGCATACTTTCCACACTTCAGATAGGCAGTATAGGACCCCACTCCTCGGTGGTAGTCGTCATGCGTCGCATCCGGCGGCCGTGGCTGGCTCCGGAAAGTGCGTGGCTCACTTAAAAATATTTTAAGACCATACATATGGCTGGATGCTGCAAGAGTTAACCAGCTGTTAATTAGGTGCAGGAGCTAAAATCCGAGTGCTCAGGCGCAAGCCAGTTCGTCCACCGGGCCTTTTACACCCAAGGCACCGGATTCTTCAGTATTGCCCTAGTGCTAACTTCGGCGCTCCTACCAATTTCGTTCAACGCATATGACACACATACATGCGCTAGACCGAACTCAGGCTCTGGATCAGGGTCACCAAGGAACGAGGTTAGCTGGGACTGGCACCACTGTGTGCCTTTTTCTGCACTATCGTCGATGGAGCCCCCGTCTAGGTCTAAGTCGAACAGTCGCGCAGGTAGTCTTTGGAACCTGCCGCGCAAGGGTACGGAAAGCAGGCATAGCATGCTATACATTACTTCATCTACCGAGGTCACCTCCCCAATATCGAGACAAAAACTTGAGGGTTTAAGGGCTGATGCTATGTCATCACCATTGAACTAGCTAGTCTATACGTATGCCCACACTAAGCTGTCATGTATGCGCGGCTTGCCCAATCCAGCTATGGGCTACAAATCTCCAAAAGTCAATATCTCTAGATTGAATGGAAGGGGGGATGGTGCTTCGCATAGCTAAGGGGGGAGCGTCGGGAGAGCGACCCGCCATCAGATAGCTTTCAATGTCGAGCGGGTCGAGGCGACCAAGGCGGTCGAAAACGTACTGTTGAGTAGGGCAAACAGACGGAAGCATCGGCATACAGTTTAAAATTAGATAGATACAATGTAAATTCACCGTTATTTCTAATAGATGAATTCTTTAGCCTCTACTTCTCGGGAACATGCAGTAAAGGAGTCGGCATCTTCGATAAACAGATACAAATCGTGATCCGGAGGGAGCATTTCCCAAAACTCGCAGCCGGTCGAACTATTAAAGATGGTACACCGTTCTAGCCTCAGGTCCTCCAGGCTCGGGCAGTGCTATTCGACAGTACCTTTGGCTTCCATGTCTGGTCCATGTGCGTTAGTGATTTCTAGCTGGCGCGAAGAGGCAGGTAGAGGTGACGAGGTCGCGGTATCCAGAACGATCCCGGCCGTAGTGCCGAACATGGGTTGAGAGCGCATATAGCCAGCTAAAGCAATCAGGAACGTTTAGTAACGTGAGAAAGGGGAGACGCCATCGGCGCACTGTAGCCCTCTGGATGTTACGCCGGTGTAAGTATTACTTCGTATAAGTACATTGGATCAGGCGCCATTACTTCACTAAGTGAAAGTCACGAGCAAGCATTCTCCAGTCGTCGAGATATCGCACCGCCAGTTATCACTGCGAGCCAGAAGATATACCCAATCCTGTGTGGCTCGGGAGAGGTTGACGTAAGTCCAGTGACGTCTCGGGCCATCACGAAATGGGGTTCTGCCTGACCGCCAAATATCAATGACCAGCGAATTTACCGGCTACAAGACAAGCTATATGCGGATGCCACGGTAGACGTATGCATATATGGACATGTCTACTTTTATCAGGTATGATCTACCTGATAGAATCCTCTGATCATTGATATTTGCAAATCAGGTAGAACCCAATTCCGTGATGGCTTCCGGACCACCCTGATGTAACACACCGTAGTGGAAAGGTTTCGCCCTTGCTATAAGTTAGCGGTTTGACTTCAAGGACAAAGTCCACATGAGCCCTCTTGATGATCTCTTGAGGCAGCCCATAGTGGTCGAAGGGATGAGGTAGAGTCCGAATCCAAGTCCTAATGATTACAGAGCTGGTGTGGAGCGAGTTGCCGAGGACGTAACGAGGGCTACAAAGGAATGACCTTTCACCGAGAGCAACAGCGTCAAGCAAAGCAAAAATATATCATATGACATATGCCCCATTATCGTCAGTAGACATATATATGAGTCATGATCCGAAGGAAAGGTTTTCCAGAACTCGCGGCTCGTCGGACGGTTGAAAACAGTGCAGCGCTTAAGCCTAAGCACATTTACGTTCGAAAGTACGTTTTAACCCCGGCTATAGTTTTCAGATCAGGTCCGTGGGCTCGAGTAACCTCTAGGCGGTGCAAGGAGGTGGGTAAAAACGGGAAGAGGCTGCGGTATGCAAAATGACTGAGGCCATCGCGCTGTGCATCATCATAGGCATCGATATAGAGGGAATGTAGGTGAGTGAAGTTGACAAGCCTGGTTCGATGAGATATACTGAGTAGCTCGTCGGCACATTGTTGCTCCCTAACAGATTAACTATGTGTCAAGTTGCTCATAGGTGTAAGGTCTCGTGGCTGATGATTGAAAATACTCGTGGCACCGTGATACTAAATGATGGACGGAGCGAGTATTTGCTAGTTATTTTAGTGTCATATTGTTACTACTAAAAACCACTGACTATATCCTTTTTTGTGAAGTTCGAATATGCATTCATAGAACCAGTCACGTCGGTCCACTGTGGTTTAGCGCAACATACTGGGGCTATACTGTCTTGTAGACCGTTTCAGCCCATAGTATGTTACCTCACTAAGTGGTAGCTATGAGGAAGCATTTAGTGATTGTAAGGCTACAGGAATTCTATTAATTTTGCAGGCTTTCTCGCATTGTATATATACCAAAGACTAGGAATAACTTTAAATAACTGGCAGAGATCCAAATAAGCTCATTCACGAGTAGCCTCGTTGGCCCACTCCTGACATCAGTTCACGCCCTGACCATGTTTACTTTCAGCAACACCGAGTGACCTCCCTCGGCTTGAGCTGCTGTTACGACTTTGTAAGCTGTGAGCCCCGGAAATACGAGAACTCTTGCTACACACCTATAACATGCTGTATGTCCAAATCCATCTTCACCAACATATGCTTCCTTGGAAGCTTCAGCGGGGCTAAAACTGTTCTACCTGAGCCGTATTCGAGAGCAGATCCAACAGTCTACTCACTCAGCGCCACGAGGATGTAGATTTGGTGAGAGACCCTTGTCTGGTTCCGTTGAGATGATAGTGACTGTACCTCTACCCATTATTCAGTTTAGGGTGTAAGGTAGAAGGGTTGAACAGTATGAGTTGAATCGAGTCATTTTAAGTGTTGAGGGGGCGTCTAATGATCCGGGGCACGTCTATCTTAGGGGCAGCCTGGTGAAGAGCTGGCTGAAAATGTTAACAACTACAAACCAGAAATGCATCCTCTAATGGTCTAGGTAGCCCGGTCAATTTATTGCGCGCATACATTGCACACTTCTCCACGCCCTAAAAGGAAAATCAAGGTTTTGCCCGGTCATGATTGCTATCATTCGTCTTAGCGGGCGATGGCGGCGCTGAGAAATACGTACATCTTATGTACAATGTATGGGTACGACAGGATTTTACATGAGTCAACTGGTAGTTAATCAGGTACGCGAGCTGAAATTGAAGTACTTAGTCGCAAGTCGGTTCGCCCACGGGACTTTATCCGACGAAAGTACTAGTCCTCATCATCGTGTTCGCACGAGCTTTGGCGCTCTTGCCAATTTCATGAGCCACCGCCTCAATGCACATGACACATATATGCGCTAAATTTCCAAGCTCGAGCTCCTAACACGTAAGATACAGCAATAAGTTGGACAAGTGCTTGCGGTTCTATGTGTCAACTCGGAATAGCATTCACTCGTACCCAATCAAATGATAGCATGCAACGTTCCTGCTCCCGTGGCATAGGAGAAGTATGATAACAGTCTCAGTCCCAGCCCCAATATCAGCTAACCTCGTTGCTTTGCGACCCCGAACCGTATATAATGTAAACGCGGCTACGTGTAATGCAGCAACCAGCGTTTGCTCCTTGAGTGAAGCAACATCAGCTGGTTCCTGCTCTTTCGCCTGACCAGGTCCCAGTACGTCAATACCAACCCTCGTCCCGCCCCGTTTTTTTAGTCACCTGCGTAACTTTATCGTCTTTCCGGAGGGTCATCTGGGTCACAACCAGGATTGCACGCTTCATGTTCAGGCTCGGGGTATAAACTGCATTCGTACTGAATATGGAACTTCCTAAATTATGTAATTTGTATATTGCGCACGGACCGTCAAAGTTTTTGCGTAATTTGGAATTAAGCGCCACACGCAACTTGTGCTTGTTCCCAGCCACGACCATAGACTTTTTGTCGATCCCGTCTTTCGACAAAAAACAAACCTCTTGCAGTCTTTTAGCTTTTACTTTTTATCATAATCATATACAATGGTACAGTGCCTTAGCTTACGTTTTAGCTCTGTTCGGATCTTATCGTTTTTCGTTATCTGTAGGGCGACTACGGTAGCCGTGGATATGGTGGTGGGTACGGCGGAGGCGGAGGAGGTTATGGCGGCGGCGGCGGATATGGAGGAGGAGGAGGCTACGGCGGCGGCGGAGGAGACCGTATGAGCAACCTCGGCGGTGGACTCCGTACTGTCGACTGGGCCTCGCAGACCCTCACCAAGTTTGAGAAAAACTTTTACCGCGAAGATCCCCGAGTTACCGCCCGCTCCGAGTCCGAGATCGCAGAGTTCAGACGGCAAAAGGAGATGAAGGTACGGATATCCAACATTGTTTATCTTCGGTGGCTGGTACGCTGATCGGTTATGTACAGGTTCAAGGGCGCGGTGTTCCCCGGCCGGTATCGACGTTCGACGAAGCTGGCTTCCCGGACTATATCCTCACCACTATCAAGGCTCAAGGGTTTACCGCTCCCAGCCCGATTCAGTGCCAGGCTTGGCCGATGGCGCTCAGCGGACGTGACGTCGTTGCCATTGCCCAAACCGGGTCTGGCAAGACTATCTCGTTTGCGCTCCCTGCGATGCTCCATATCAACGCTCAACCGTTGTTGGCCCCCGGTGACGGACCGATTGCGCTCGTGCTTGCTCCGACCCGTGAGTTGGCGGTGCAGATTCAGCAAGAGTGCACCAAGTTTGGGTGAGTTAGCCGATTGGTTTTTGAGGGCTTGCTTGCTAATCCGGATGTTGGTAGATCTAACTCTCGTATTCGCAATACTGCAATCTACGGCGGTGCGCCCAAGGGTCCTCAAATCCGTGACCTCCAACGTGGAGTAGAAATCGTCATCGCGACCCCAGGCCGTCTAATCGACATGCTCGAGACTGGCAAAACCAAGTACGTGCTATTTATCGGATAAATGAGAGGATGCGTGCTAACCTCGTGTCCGCAGCTTGCGTCGTGTGACTTACCTCGTGATGGACGAGGCCGATCGCATGTTGGACATGGGTTTCGAGCCACAAATTAGGAAGATCGTCGGCCAGATTCGACCGGACCGGCAAACGCTCATGTTTAGCGCGACGTGGCCCAAGGACGTGCAAAAGCTCGCCGCCGACTTTTTGAGCGACATGATTCAAGTGAACATCGGATCCATGGAGCTCACCGCGAACCACAACATCAAGCAGAACATCGAGATCGTGACCGACTTTGAGAAGCGCGGCAAACTTATCAAGCATCTCGACCAGATCAGCAGCGAAAACGCCAAGGTCCTCATTTTTGTTGGTACGAAGCGTGTGGCCGATGACATTACGAAATATCTCCGGCAAGATGGGTGGCCTGCGCTGGCTATCCATGGCGACAAGGAACAGTCAGTCCGAATCTAATGTTTTATTGGTTTTGCGTTAATTTATTGGGTTAGACGCGAACGTGACTGGGTGCTCGGCGAATTCAAGAGCGGTCGCTCGCCGATATTGATTGCTACGGACGTAGCCAGTCGTGGTCTCGGTACGCTTTTCATTTTGATCTCACCTTAACCTCCGGGGTGGCTAGTTTAGCTACCCCTTCCCTTCCAGAACAGCGGCAAAGTGTTCCAGGATGTTAGCTCGCCTGGTCCAATCTGCGCGTGCTCAGCCTTCAGTCGAAATCCAGCGCCCAAAACAAGCCAGTCTAGCGCCCGAAAGTCGGGCTAGATCTGTTGCCTCTGGGCCTATGCTTCGTCTCGGGGATGATTATCTGTCCTCGGGGCTTTGTTGTGGTCCTTGTGACAGTTTAACCAGTTTATCCATTGTTGTTATATGAATAACCTGGCTGGTGTTGTCCCCGGACTGGATTTTTCCCAACTGAAATAGCAAGAGCACGTCGGACGATCATTGTGTGTTGCGTCGAAAACATTCTCGAACGGGGTGTCCTGCTGTTTTGTCTTTCCGCCCTCTTTCGCGAGTACGTGCGTCGTATTGACATTCGACTTGTTATGCCCTTTTTTGTTTCGTGTTTGGTTTTGTCCTTGGTGTCTGTTCTGTAATGTGCAGACGTCAAGGATGTTGGATATGTCATCGTGAGTCGTTTCAGTTGCTTTATTCTGTCTATCACGCCTGACACTTGGTTTTCAGAACTATGACTTCCCTAACAACTGCGAAGACTACATTCACCGAATAGGTCGTACCGGAGTATGTCGCCTATCAATACTGACAGCCGACAGAACACTGACATTCTTTTCACAGCGCGCCGGCCAAAAGGGTGTCTCGTTTACCTATTTCACGACCG
>WSLO01000382.1:0-17739 GCA_019677385.1 Ceratobasidium sp. 392
TGAGCGCAACCAATTGGGTTTCGTCAGCGCAAATCATCATCACAGACTAAGCGCCGACTGATCGGCTATGACCTCATCACACAAAACAATTACCGTAATTAGAAAGCGTGTATAAACATAAATGTAAGAATACATGTAATGTACTGCTCAAAGCGTGAATGATCTAAAGCTACCCTGATCCGCCCTGCAAACCCAAAAACCCCAATCCCAATCCTGACAATCCGAAGCTCGCTCAAGTCACGGATTAATCCTCTGCTGCATAATCTTATCTGTCAACGTCCACAAATCTCTCGCAAGCTGTTTATCCTGAGCAATCGCAGCTGGAAGCGTCACTTTTCCCACAGGCGTCAAAAACTGGCCCTTGAACCGCTTCGGATCAGCTCTAACGGTCGGATTCGACGCTGCATAGACACTGTTTCGCGCTCCTCCTGCTTCGTCGATGAAAAATAGCTTGACGAGTACGGAAGAGATGTATCCGAATACGGGCATCTTGGACGTTGCTACTTTCGCAGCATCTAAACGGACGGAACATTAGATCCGGAGAGCGATAAAAGCAAAGGAAGACTCTCACCAGTCGCAACATATCCAGGATGAAGCGAAAGCGTAATAATATCCGACCCCTCATCATCTAACCGCCTCTGCAACTCCCTCGTGAACAAAATATTCGCAAGTTTCGTTCGACCTTTCCACAAATAGAACACAATTACTATTTCCGGCCAAAATTATCCATAAATGGAATGACTTACTATACCGGGTCAAAATATGTGACCATGTATCAGGCTTCTTGGCCGGAAACGGCTTGCTCAGATCCGACGCATCCGTAAATGATATCTGGGTATTCTTTCCCCACATGTTATGTACCGTCGACGCGACCTACGATCATATGACGGGTTAGCAACGCGTTCCTTTGTTCGAAGATGAATTGAATTGGTCTTACATTGACTATTCGGACATCTGTTTCGTTCAGCGTGCTCGTCTTCTTCATGAGAGGGAGTAGAGTCGTTGTGAGGACGAAATGGCCGACATGACTACGAAAGGGGTAAGCTCAAGACTTCGTCAAAGATGGTAGGTGCTTACTTCGTCGCGAACATCGTCTCGATCCCGTCCTCGTTGATCTCAAACGTGGCGTCGCCCCTACCCATGATAACAACTAGTCAGCTCCCCACACCACCCACTACACCAACAGCGCACTCACAAACACGCGTTATTCACTACGTAACCAAAGTCACATCATATCCTAAAAATAAAATAATCGAATAAACATACCAAGAACATCCAATCGCTCCTCCATCCCCAAAAACGCCTCGGCACACTCTCTCGCTTTACCAACCGTACTCAAATCCAGCCCAAACCACTTCAACTCCCCTTCTCCCTCCGTACTCTGAACCTCGTCACGTATCCTAGCGATCGCATCCAACGCGTTTTTCTCGTTCCTTGCACCAAGATACACAGTCCCGCCGAGCTTATACAGCTGCTTCGCAGTCTCGAATCCAATTCCACGACTAAGAATAAATAGTATAAGCGGAGTGTAAAAGTGGAGGAGGTATATTCGGGAGCGTGGTAACGTACTTGGCGCCGGTTACTAGGAAGACTTTTCCTGACAAGTTTGGTTGCGCCGTAGAACCTCCGCTGGAGAGAAAAGAGCCCATCGTAGCGCGGAATGAGTTGTGGGCGTAGCGTAGAATGAGTTACGGGCGTAGTATTAGGGAGGGGGTAGGAGGAATGGGCGGGATGGAGGAGGGGTAGATGTAGTGTGAATGTCAATGAAGAAAGGGTCAGCTCCGAGTCACGTGCAGGTCGTTCCATCGTACCATCGGCCCATTTGTTAGGGAAATTCTAATTGGCTGCTGGTTTTGGTATGGTGTGCTGAGAATCGGACGTCGATCAAACTGATAAGTGTGGGGTTCGATTACGAAGTGGAGCGTTAAGACCGGGCTATATGCGCTTGGTGGTTCGACATAGGCGACGTAGGGAAATATGGTGGTAGGAAAAAGGCTGTAGCGATCAGCTCCATAGGCATATACAGACCGCTTTCTAATGCGGCGTCGCTTAACATCTGATGGTCAAATGTTTCGAACACCAATGAAATGCTTCTGCATGTTATTTTCTATACTAACCTTGTCGAGAATTCACCCCGATTCACTTCGACAATAGTCATGTGCATGCATACTGCGCATATGCATAAATATTTCTTTTCATTGAGTATCAAACAGACTGCCGTAGCCAAGAGCTAAATAATCACAGACACGGAGCAACCATTCGTTTGAGAAGAAGTACCGAGCGAATAGTAAGACTTGAGTTCTTGGTGCGTTTTATGCATTTAGGACAATTTGAACCCTCTCTGGGATCCTTTTCCATATTAGCTAGCTGAAACCCTTCAACAACGTACGCTATGAGGCGTGTACAAAACACACGTACCTGGTCTTCTCCCCACCAGGTTAAGTAGCCTATTCACTATGTTGTCCCACCAGGAGGGAGGTTCAGAATGTTTCTTCCCATCACAAGACTTCTTCAGGCTATCTTCAGTGAAAACGCATCCTTTACCTGGGAAATTGCTGAGTTGATTGTAAACTTCTGTCAGTCGTGCAGGTACTCACAAGGATTGCATGAACTTTCCGCAAAGAAGGCGGATACGACCACCCATACGCCCCAAGCCGACATAAACATGCTTGCCGTCCCAATGAAAACACTTGCTAATAAGGGGGAGATTGGTTTACGCTGGTAGGTTGGGCACAAGTAGTTGGTCACCATCTGCGAATCCTCAGGCCAACCTGTCAAGTCACCAAGTGTGATATTCTTTGGAAGCCCGGCAAGAACCATCTGCCCCCAAGTTCGGTACGGTGGTGTAATATGTCCAAAAGACCATGCTTCTGCCTCGTCCACCCAGTCATCAAGGCTGACGTTGGACGGAGGTCGAGCAGGAGAGAATACCTTGTTTATTCTTGATGGGTCTGTGAATATGTTCGGCGACGGGCTTCGGAGATCGAGGTATATGGCATCAACGACCGCAGTAACCAGATTGTTGATTACGTCTACATAGATGAATGCCAGTGGTCCAGTAAGAATCTTGGATCTGCTCGCTGTGCCATTCATGTATGTGACGTAGGTTTCCCCGAATACCCATAAGTTATACCGTAAGTTAATCTCAGTGGACAGAGAAAGGATGGGAGGTGACAGCTGTGCTCGACTCCAGCCCATCATTGTAAGAGAGTCGGTTGATATGACATCTAGGATACCAAGAACGGCCTTGCGATAGTCGTGCCAGTCTGACTCGGCGAGCATGTCATGTACGTCATTGCTGTCAGCATAATAATTGGCAACAAAGTCCTTGGACCGCTGGTCCGCGAACGTGACACTCGATCGCATTTCAAGCCCGACGGCTCCAGGGCACCACACGTTGCTCTATCCACTATTTGTAAGTTCTCGACCCGCTCACAATAGTCAATCACATACGGTTATAGTTTGTGTCCAATCCAGTAAACTATAATCGAACCGGACTAAATAGGGGTAACAATTTTGAAAGGATTCACCGTTATACGGCGCGCGATTTGCCTCGATACCATTTTCACCAGGGTTCAACCACACAGTCTGCACTTGATACTCGAACAAAGAAGGGGTCAGACGGATTTTATCACCCCGCCCAATGTCCCTAGGCAGGCATGGAGGTGGCTTTCGGTAGCGCATGATTGGTGCAAGTCCAGATGAATGCCACCACCCTGGGACTGTGTCGTTGGGAGTCGGGGTGGGACGTAGAACGGGCACTAACTCGAAGCCCTGAGTAACGACTAGAGATAATCGTTATCAGTCCAGGTTGAACTAACGATACATACAGAAGCCTCGTCTCATCTGACTTACAGTTGATAAAAACCAGGACTGGCAGCACTATGACGATAAGCACGATCGTAATAGCCTCATACAGTTTGGATGGATACGGGTGCTTGAGGGGATATCCAAGCCAGCCCATTGTCAAGTAAACTCTAGAAATTTGCGGAAGTGACAAAGGGAATGAGGAGACGTTCAGAGGTGCTGTATATAAACTCGGCGTTGGAGGACTCGAGGGAGCAGTCTGTACGCTGCTCCTTGAACTGAGCGTAGGTTTTGTATAAGGCTCTGCGTCAGCTCCATCGATGAGATTAGCGCCTGATACACACCCTCTAATTGGTAAGAACGGGTAAATTGGCTCTACTTAGCGCTCGTTTCGCTAGACTATCTCCACGGCACAAAGCTCCCACAAAACGTGGGTCGAAGTGTGACCAGAGCAACAACGCGCGGCCACCACGAGGCTGCCTGTCAACTGGAGCCAAATGAGCATAGGCGAGACAATTGTGAGTCTAGAAGTTTGCACTGACTTTGGATAATAAAATTTCCGGCGAAATCTACTCTCTTGCAAGTGTGTTCGGCTCTCACGGCGACTGAATCAATCTCCTTGGATTGCGCTATGGCACGGTGCATATAGTGCACCAATATCATACAATGTGATGTCTCACATCAGCGCCGCTCGCTATCTCAGTATCTGAAATTGTATTCGTGGCAAGAGTGACTCTGCTGAAGGGCATTTAGACCGAACTAGAGCCGTCAAGGTCTCCTCGAACATGTATGTAGTTTGAAAACGGGACTAGATTCGAATACATTAAAGCAAAGAGGCGCTTTGCGTGTTTTGGGTATAAGCTGATTGAACCTAGATTGGCAGGGTTGATACACGCCGTAGAGGGCCACCTCGCCCCCTGCCAAGCGGCTTGAAGATCGAATTAGGTAAGTTTGAATAGACCTAAATCGAGGCTTTGATAATTGGTAGATTGTTGAATGCTTTGTTTCTTGCCTTCTGGAGGGTGATCTGAGGCGAACCTCAGCTATCTGGGAATGTGCTCTACTGAGGATCGAATGGCTAAACCAAGTATTAGAATTAACTAGCGGCTCTACTAAAACGAATCCTGCAAGAGAGGTAGGAAGCGTGGGTGGTCAGGAGATCTAGCCTCGCTTGCATGCACATATGCTACCTAGATGCGTTACGCCTGGCTAAGGGGTAAGCACGTGGTAACTTGGCGTTGAGGATGAGAGTCCGGCGTCTAGCTTTTTCATGTGACGGTCATTTTACCCATGTCCAGCACCTTCTTCGCTTACGCTGTATAGCGGGTTTCGCCTATCAACTTGGGCTCCCACACTATCTTCAACCCCTTGCCTGCTGTCGGTTCCACCTTGTTTATTACATACCAAGTCGCCAGCTATCTGACTTGCTCGTTGTATAGTAATCCATAGGTGCAGCAGGAAAGACCTGATTAGATCCTGGCTGCTGAGCGAGAGGTACGATACAGGTATACTGGTACGATGAGCAAAAAGATGTTGGCGTACGAAGAGATGTGACGGGCATATTCCGAAAGTAAAACGATTGGGTGACTGCATGTTTCCGTTTATATATGCTCTCTCCAATCTGTAGTGGGCTCGTAACCAGCCGTCTCGCCGTGAGGGTTTATCGTAGTACGAGGGTGGAGGCGCTTGTCGTTGCCACATGGTGACCACCCGTTTTCGTCTGTGTTTGTCCAGTGTTTGTATGGAACGTTTGTACATAAACCATAAAAACAAATAGATTAGCGCCGTAACCCAAACAAAACGTAAACACAGACAGCAAGACAAACAAAGAGCGAGCGATGTACGCACGCTCTGAATAAAATAGAAAAAACCGCCAGAATACTCTAGTTGTTTGCTAACTGAATATAGAGCCTGTGCTCATATGGACTCAGGTGTATGCGAGGCACGCATATACGCTGCCGAGCGATAACATGCGTGCAGCATACGGTGCGCACTCGCTTGCGCCCCGTTGTACAGCAGATTTCGGATTCATGATTAGTATAAAGACCTCTCTGTCTTACAGAAACAACTCGCGTATAGATCAGCTTTGACAATCGTAAATTGACGGTAAAACTAAGTACATCGAGTAAGAGTGTCTTACTCGTTTTACTTTGTTTACTTGTGTTTTACTAGGTGCGTTGCTCGGATTACTATTACTAACTACATTTTGTGTTGTTACATTATAGGAACCTTGCATTGTACGAGTTCGTGGGGCGATGTCGAACTTGCGAGACGGCTGGTACAACCAGGGTAACCGGTTCGGATTGCATTTTTGATTAGTTCTGATTACTCTCTGTTGTAATGGTTTTGTAGACTCTAACCCGGAAAACATGTTGACTTATGACATTACTGTTAGGGCAAACAAAGCCTGCTCTATCGTTTGGTGGTGGTCATAGGTAGTTGTTGCTTCGAAACCCCCCTACTCATATTTGGCGCTTACATTGATCCCACTTTCGCAGTTGGGGGCAGTTTTTAGTGCAAAAATTAACCGAAACCCAGTAAAGAAAGATACATGTACATAACACCCAATCCCGAAACATCAAACAGGACTTATTTCGGCTCAGGCGGCTACTTCGAGCCTTCAGCCTAAACGGGGCGTTTAAGTTAATATTAGCTACTAAATGCGTTAGCAACCGACTAGACATTCCGTCTACAAGCGTTTACTTACCCGCTTTTGTTGAGGTTAGAGTAGTCAGATTCCCGCCGGTCGTGCGCCATTGAAGGAAGGACGACCACGTTTTCGGCATTGCCCGACTCCACTGCACTATCCTTTTGCCGTGGGTGCTTCTTGCATTCCTTGCTGTCGAAAGCGCATTCGGAGCCTACGGAGCTGTTAGTGCTGTTTGATACCCAAAAGGAACTGATTGAGATAGCTTACAAGGGTCGCTCAACCATCGTGCTACAATTGCAGTTCCAAACACCCACGCGGCCCAAACAGATAAAAACATAGTCGCAGTGCCGACAAAAATGCTCGACAAAAACGAAGACATCGGTTTGAGCTGATAGCTTGGACAAAAATAGTTGGTCACCATCTGCGAATCGTCAGGCGTATCCGACAAGTCTCCGAGAGTCACGTTTGTTGGGAGTCCGGCCCGGAGCATCTGAGCGAACGACTCGAAAGGTGGTGTAATCCCACCAAAATAAAACGAGCTGGCACGATTTGCTATCCAATTTTCGCGGTCAACACCTTGTGGGGTTTGGTTTGGAGTAATCGTGTTGTTAACAACCGAAGGATCCAGGAAAATGTTTGGTTCTGTGTTCCTGAGATCAAAGTTTATGGCATGGGCAACAGCGACCGCAAGGTTCAATATTGAGTCGGCGAAAATGGACTCGCTTTCGAGCACATAATCGTCCGTGCCATTGAAGTATGTAATATGAGTGCTGAGAATCTCACGGGTTGTGACGTTAACCTCAGCACTTAGAGTAACTGCAGGCGACGGAAGATAAGCTGGGTCGGCCACGGTTGCGAGAGAGTCCGTCGATATTAGGTCCAGGACGGCAAAAACAGCTCCACGATAGGTGCGAGGGCTTTTTTCGACGAAATAAAATGGCGTACGATCGCCACCATAATACTGAGCAACAAAGTCTTGGATCGGGCTATTGGTGAACGTGGCGCTCGTCTCCAAGAACGCATTTGGGGAGTCAGGACAGTATATGCCAGTCTGCAAGGCACTCGTCAGCTGCCGGTCAAGGTGTCTTAAGTGCTAGAACGTACGGTGATGGTCTGCGTAATGTCGTTCAAGTTATTGTGGTCGAACCGGGTTTTATAGATCCGGCAACTCTTGAACGATGCGCCCTTGTACTCAACACGTTTTTCGTCACGAGCATCCTGGGAGGATGCATTCTGCCAAGTACTGATAACTTTGTACTGAAATAGCGAAGGCGTCAGACGTATGATGTCCCCACGTCCCAAGTCCTTAGGCTCGCATGAAGGAGGTTGTCGGTGGCGCAAAAGCGGCGCAAGACGAGGTGAATGCCACCATGTTGGGACCGTATCGTTAGGATTTGGGTTTGAACGGAGTACGGGCACTAGTTCATAGCCCGAGGTTACGACTGCAAACAATGGTTGTTAACTCATGCTAGGATGTTTCGCGAGAATTATGGACTATGCTACTGACTGTTAATACACACTAAGATCGGCAATGCTATTAGGATTAGCAAGATTGTAAGGACCTCAAATAGAGGTTTTTTTGGATACGGATGAGCGAGAGGATATTGAATAAGTCTCATAACTAGTGTGAATAAATGCGATACGACCAGTGGCAGACAGAGATGAGAAACGCTCGAGGATGTTGCTGCTGGAACCTATCTCAGAGGGGCTGGAGGGAGCTGGCCTGATCAATGTCCTCAGAACTGACAGCGACATTTATATCACTCTATGTCGTAATCCATCAGCCGGTAGGTAGTGAATTAGCGCCTGGTAGACATCTTTCTGGGGATGTTTCTGAATGGCGTTTGGCATCGAGGCGCTCAGTTGGTTTATGGCAAGGGCTCCATACATGGGTTCTTTGGACAGTAGAGCTGAAATATCTCGGGTTTGCGGGTTGCTTGGTTTAGACTAAGCCGTAAAAGACATGCGGTACGGTTTAGGTTGTCCTTCTGTATCTTGACTGGCTACTCGACAGCCGGCATATTCATAAAAAATGCGCTGATCGTTCCTCGCTTCGATTCTCTCAGTGCATTCCACATGGAAGAATGGATCTATGAAAAGACTTGGTTGTTCTCGGTTAGGGTGATAGCATCAACGGACGCCCAGCTGCCGGACCGGACACAGCGGAGGATACTACTAAGTTGCATACCTCTAGTCTGGAGCTTGCCTGAAGCGTCACTTACTACATGAGGAAACCCCTAGAGTTCACCCGCACCACAACAATCCTTTGTGCCGAAGTTTTGGCTTGTGGAGCATTGCGCATATAATCACCGACAGGTTGCTTGTCGTGCAAATGTTCAGCGTCGGTTTTGACCGTTGGTGCTAATTGTCAAAATTCCCAGCTAAACCTAATGGCCAATGTCACTCCAGCCTAGCATTGGGTCCACCCTTGCCCACATTCATCTGTTGTAGCCAAACAACTAGCTACCATATTGGTTAGGATGGCGCTACACATCTGAAATCTGACGGTTAAACAAATCTTCGATAAGGATAGTCCTGCGAACTGAGGATACAACGATCTGCAGCTAGGTCCAGAGCCATCATACGGCCGACGAGAATCTAGTGGGATGATTATATGAGACTCACAGTCGAGCTTGGTATACGACCTGAACGCAACAAGGTCAGTGCCTGGTAGACACATTCATCACGATTGATAAGGATGTGCCTTGATATCATATCGGCAAACTCACTCCCGCTCCGGCAACGCTCCAGACGCTGGTAGCTTTGGGAGCGGGAGTGCATTTGCCGATGCGGAACGCTTGATTTCATCATGTTAAGGGCAAGGTGTATCCTTTCAATTGAAATCCGGGTTGTGTTCGGTCTTCCAATGTCTCGACCTCGCAGTCTGTCTGGACAGTTGCGATTAGTAAGGCTGAGGAGTATGTAGTCACAAGGGCGAAGTTCCACATCTTGGGGGTCGGCAACCGCCTAGTACACGTAAGCGAATGTTGTCCGAGCCGAAATGTCCAAGCAATTGTCAACAGTCAGGTCGAGCTGCGTTTGCACGGAATACAAGCTCGACGCTCACCTCATCTATTTGAGGCCTTCTTATGAGAGCCATAATACATAATAAATCAGTACCCAGGGATCGTTCAGAGCAAAATTTGTTTACCTAGCCTGGTTCATCCGTTTTAAATAGCCAGTATGCCATCTAAGCCCAAGAAAATTATCTTGTTCTGAGCAATCCCTTTATTCAACTTTGCATATGCTGCTGCTGAGCTTCGCCTCGCCTATATCCGAGCGCTGCGGCCTGTACACTGTATTCAAAAACGCTGCAATTTGTATTAGTAAGCCACCAGAATAAGATCACCACTGGCTTAGAGACCATTCCCTAGCTATAGTTCGATTGTATCAGCCTCGTTGGCTCACCCAAAACTCAAACAGGTGTACTAACTCGCTACTTGTCAGTGTGGCTGCAGGTTTATAGTATGAAACAACGAGGGTATTTCATTGTAGTAGGTGGTGAAGTTCAATCGTTGTATTACCTCTTGTATCCTCTAATATGCGCTACGAGAGGTTTGTTAAATAGTATAGCGCACCTATACTGGGTAATTATATCTCTGTCGCTCAGTTAATACTCATTATATTTATTCAACATATAACGCATCACACCATAGTTGGGGGCAAAATCGGCATGAATTACTGGCTTTGGCGCTCATATGCTGGTCAGCTTGTTACTGTGGAGTGATTCAGTACTACTCCCTTAAGCAGTTCATTAGATTTTCATAGCGTAAGCTATGTCTTTAGCCACGAAATGCCTGATTCCGTAGCATTGCTCGGTCGGATTGTATGCACAATGCCACATCGCAGCATCCGCAAGCAGAAGAAGTACATATACTCTCAAACACGTACAAGTATCACTCTAACAGTGCTGTGTACTGTACTTGATAATTCTATAAATCCTTCACGCTTTTCATTCGGGACACATAAGAAGCGTTAAGGGCTGCCGCAGCATCTACCCACAATTTCAAGCTAAAAGTGTCAACAAACGATAGTAGACGTCATATAAATACAATTATAAGGCTGATAGGACCCAGGCAATGATTCCACAAGCGACGCGTATCGGGCAAGGTTTCAACAAGGAGCAGTTATGTTTGTCCTATCACGTGATCTAGACAGAATCCTCCTATTGGCTACCGACCCCACATGGTACCATCGGCCCGTTTGTTGGGGAAATTCTATTTGGCTGGGTTTGGTATGGTATGCCATGGATCGGACATCGACCACACTAATTGTGTGGGGTAGGTTACGTCGAAGGTGGAGCTCTTCGATAACTTACAGCTGTTGTCGAATCGACAGACATCTTTTCAATATGGACCGGAGTATTTACGATTTGTCTGCAACAAACCTGCTAGCACCACTGATATCGTACGTAATTTCAAGTCGTGTCCCTGCACAGTCCCTGACTCCCCGCGGCTCCAAGAAACCTCGAAATGTCTTGTGCGGTGGATTGACCGTCTATCGTTCAGGATTGGTGTATGTTGGGCTGCGCGGCCGCCCGATAGGGTTTCACACGCGATGTTCCGTCATTGTATATATGCTTTGGTTGTATGCATTTGTTTTCTTCCCCCCGACTATCGTGTCTTATAATCGCAGGCGCGCGGTCGCGCTCTTGACCTCGCGCTACAATATACGGCCACCTGTATGTGCTATATTTCACCTAAGGAGCCGTACGAACGTGGCACTAAACAGCCTTCGCTACTCATATTTCGTGCTCACATCAGTCTTTACTTCACTTTTAAACATAGCTCATTGAACAGAAACTCAACAGAAACCAAACAAAATAGAGATAACATAACAACAATATCCAAGCTCTCGAAACAGGTTATTCCACTTTGGATGGGTATCTTAAGCCTTTGAACTGGACGGTGAGTTTGACTCGATATTAGCTACTTAACATGTTAGCAACTAATTGAACGTTCCGTCCGCAAGCGTTCGCTTACCCGATCTTGCTGAGGTTAGAGTCAGACTCCTGTCGGTCGTGTGCTATCGAAGGAAGAACGACCACGTTTCCCGCATCGCCTGACTCCGCTGTACTATCCTTTTGCCGCGGGTGCAGCATGCATTCCTTGCCATCGAACGCGCATTGGGAGCCTACGGAGCGGTTAGCACGGTCTGATACCCGAAAGTAACCGACTGCGATAGCTTACAAGGGCCACTCCACCGTCGTGCTAGAATCGCAGATCCAAACACCCACGCGCCCCAAACAGATAAAAACATAGTCGCAGTCCCAATGAAAACGCTTGATAAAAAGGATGACATGGATTTGCGTCGATAGACTGGACACAGGTAGTTGGACACCATCAGCGAGTCGTCGGGCAAGTTCTCCAAGTTCTCGAGCGTAATATTTTTCGGGAGTCCGGCTATGAGCATTTCTGCCCATGTCTGATATGGCGGTTCAGTATACCCATAGTAGAACGACGAGGAGCCGCTCGACCAATTCGTGGGGTTAACACCGGATGGTGCTAGGTTCGGGACAAATGTATCTCCCACAACCGACTGATTCAGAAAGATGTTTGGCTCCTTGCTCCCGAGATCGAGGTAGACAGCTTGAGCGACGGCATTCACCAAATTCCGTATGGTATCGCGGTAAACTGAAGCTGGGCCTAAACCGTCCGGTTGTTCCATGTTGCCGTCCCCGTATACAATCTCTGTGTCGTTAAAGCTTCTGTATTTTTCGTCGAAACTGGTGCTTAGAGAGAGAATAGGGAGCGAGGAGGGATGACCCCCGCCGATGATCGAGAGAGAGTCGGTTGAGATGATATCTAGAACTGCAAAAACGGCCTTTCGGTAGTCACGAGAGTACGGATTAATGACAGAAAAGACGTCGATGGCGTAACCGTAATACTGGCCAACAAAATCTTTCGAAAGTGCGTCGGCGAATGTGACGCTTGTCTCCATGAACGCATTGGGGGAATCGGGACAATATATGCCAGTCTGTCAACTGCCAGTCAGTTTTTTACCACGTTCCTTATAATCCATCACTAACGGTTATAGTCTGTGTGAGATCCATTCGGCTATAATCAAATCGACTTGCGTATATGGAGCAATTCTTGAACGATGTCCCATTGTACTGCACGCGACTCTCCGTTTTGGAGGTTTCGTTTTGCCATGCACCAAGGACTTTATACTCGAACAGAGACGGGCTAAGGCGTATGACATCTCCACGTCCAAAATCCCGAGGATCACATGGAGGAGGGTCTGGGCGCAAAAGAGGTGGGAGAGACTGAACGTGCCACCATCCTGGAAAGCTATCGTCGGGGTTCATGGTTGAACGAAGTGCGGGTACTAGCTCATACCCCGACGTCACGACTATCGATTATTACTGTCAGCTCACGATAAAATAGGGGTAAGTTTTGCAATCTGAAACTTACTGTTGATAAGCACTAGAATCGGCAACACTATCACGATGAGTAGGATCGTAAGGACTTCAAATAGAGGTTTCTTTGGATATGGATGAGTGAGCGGATAGTCAATCAGTTGCATCGTTGATATAGGCATATGAGCTAAAAGAAGTGGCAAGCAGAGATGAGAAAGTTCAAGGATATTGATACTGGATCCTATGCCGGAGGGCTGGAGGGGGCTGACCTGGTTGATGTTCTCAAACCCGACAATAGCTTTTATATCGCTCTATGATATCGCATTTCAACAGCCGGTAGGTTGTGGATTGGCGCCCGGTAAACACCTCCCAGGGATGTTCTGCATGGTGTTTGACATCGGATCGCTTGGCTACATTGTGGGAAGGTTTCTATACAAAGGTTCTTTCGATGGTAGAGCAGAGATATCTCGGTCTTGCCGGCTACACCGTCTAAATCAAGCCGCAAGAAACATGCGGTGCGGCTTGGGTCGTCCTTCTATCTTGATTGTTTGCTTGACGACAGCACGATGGTAAAAAGGCATTGATCGTCCCTCGCTTCGATTCTCTTAGACCATTCCACATGGAAGGATGGAATCATGAAAAGCCGTGCTGGTTCTCAACTAGGGCGGCGTAATCGATGAGCGCCCCGCGGCCGGACCAGACACAGTGGAATATAGTGTTGGGATGCATATGCCAGTCCAGAGCTTGCCTTAAGCTCAGTTATTCCATGGGGAAACCCCTTGGAGTTTATCTATATCACAACAATCCTTTGTTCCAACGTTTTGGCCCATTGTGGAGTATTGCGCATATGATCAGCGAGGACTTGCTCTATGCACTCACCATGCAAATATTCAACGTTCACTTTGATCGTTAGTATCAATTGTCAAATTGTCCAGTTAAATCTAATGTCTAATATCACACCAGCTTGGCACTAGTGGTTAACCTCTGACCATATCAGTATACTATATTCAAGCACCAGCTGCCATATCGGTCAGGATGGCGCTACATATGACGGTTAAACAAACCTTGATAAGGATAGCCTGTGAACAAAGGATACGACGGTCTGTAGCTAGGTCCGAAGCTATCATATAGCCAACGGGAATCCAGTGGGGCAGTCATACGACCTTGGTGTACCTAATTATAGGCCAGCGTCTAGATTACGCTTGATGATATATTGATTCCTTGTGATCCATCAGCATGTGTTCCAAGACCTCGGCCGTAACCAGCGTCAATCAAGCGCCTTCCTGTCAATCGCCGAATTACAACCAATCTAACGAAAGAACACTCGTAGGATACTCAGGAAAAAATCGGGGTGAAATAACAACGAGGGGAACGTTACCGAGTAACAACGCTCAATTACATGTGTTTGCGTGGAGAGATAACACGACGCCAATGACACGAGATAACACTGTTGCGAAGTTATTGCAATTACACCAAGTAATATGACTAAATTACACCTCAGGTATTACCTCTCATATGATGTGCATATATGCATAATATTTATTGAAAAGTCGCATAGTTAATAGCTCATCAATCACACATTCTATGCAGGAGGTCAAAGGAATTAATTAATATGTATGTACAGATTTGGAGACAATAAAGACAAAAAAGCGACAGCATGCCAAGCTCTAGGTAGGAAACATCAGCTTAGAATGATATAAGAGAAGATACAACTACTTACCTACACTCCTATGTGTAACCAACCATTGGAGGGATGCGAGAGGACGAGCTCAGACATGTCCACTTTATGTCCAGAGGTGGCCCGACCGGGCACGGCGGTTTGCGGTGTGCGTGATTAATCCACACCCGAGGATCGGCGATCGGTAAGTTGTCGGCTTTGCATTTCATCACTAAAATATATTGCTGGTTACGTCCACGAGACGGCTTGAGTGGGTTGCCCACACTCACGACGTGCCTAGTACGACCAACTGACATGAACCGGGTCTCTTATAAGTATTGTGTCTGAGTGTCACGAAAGCGACCGGCGCTTAACTTTCCCCCTTACGCTTGTCCCACCACACCGACTATCAACCCGCGACCAAAACATGCCGACGCCAGACCATATCCACATTCGAAATACTCGATTATGCCGCCAACATCCACGCTCGGGCTCTGGCTGCGTCTATACGGTCAGTCAATCGGCTCAAAAGTTGAACGCTTGCTAACTCGACACGCTTGACACGTCTATTGATTCTTTGGCACGCTGATCCTTAGCGTGCGTCCATGTTATGCGGCAAATTGCCCTGCGACTTACTGCCGCCAGACGACAATCCTATGCAGCGTCCTGGCGACGAACATCCACTAATACTAGACGCCTGCGTTGGAAGCCAGCGTGCGGCCGCTCTCATATCTTGTTTCCCGATTCCTCAAGCTATTATCCGTTCGCAAGTTTTATTCATCGACTTGAGCGCAAACCACCCGATTCCTTGTCAACTTCCTACGTCACGCATGCTCAGCTGCTATCCCCATTCGACTATCAACGTGTTCGAGACTCTGAACGTTTTCACACTGACCTATTTTGTGGTTCGTACCCACAACCGCTCGAATACTCGATTACGCACGAGATCTGTACGTCAAATCTTTGCCTTTCACCCCAACCGCACTGTTGTCCGACTCGATTACGGTCCACCGACATTTTCCGCGTGAGTTGGTGCGTTGGTCATTGGTGTTCACAGTTGCTTCAACCGCGCCTTGGCTATCACTCGGTGAGCACTCTACATTCAACGCGCCCGCCGTGCTCTTGTTTTTGCGTACATAGGCTCTCGAGACCTTCGAACAGCTACATACTCACTCGAACAAAATGTTTGTTATGTCGCTGTGCCGATTCGCAATACTGAACTCTATATTAACTCCCCAAGTGGAACACACCCAAGGTGTCTTATGTAAGTCCCTCCTGTCCGATGGGTTATGCCATCTTGAAGATTGATGCGTCAAAACACTTAGCCTGACGACCCGAGCATGACAACTGCTGGATTACGTCGAACGTGACCTTCCGGGCTGTTTGGCTTCGGTTCAACATGTGCCCGGATCCACGCTTACTTTGGCTGCCGACCCGCAACACTTCGGGCACGCCATTATGAATTGTGTTGAGTGGCGAGATCTTGTCTGGCTATTTAATCCCCTCCTAGTTTCTCCCATCCATCCAAGTCCTCTGTCTCCGTCTCTCCCTGTTATGTCTTGTTTGCTGCCCTATGGTGTGTTCTATCACTATTACTTGTATAGCTGTGCCTTCTGACTCTTGAAATTGGTGTCCTTGGTCCCTGTTACTCTTCGGAATCAGTCCTGAGGTTAGTTTCTCCTTCATCATTCATCATATTTGTCAGCCGGTAAGATGAATGCCATTTGACATGATGTTCTAGTTTTGGGTCAGTTCCTGGGATCTCACCACAGGTACGGTTTTTTGTTTGCTCCTGTAGTAGTAGATTTCTGTCTTTATGTAGCTAAATGTTAATAAATTTGTTTATGCAACATCAATTCTAAGTGACAACATGGATAATTGATCAGACTGTGGGGTGACTGATGAAATAAAATGAAATAATTAGCCTAATCTGTTCTCCAGTGTAATTGTGTAATAATGGATTCATGACATAGTGTAATAACATAGTGTAATAACATAGCATAATAACATGATGTATTCACAAGGTGTGACAACAGGGTGTGATAGCAGAGTGCTATTGCACCCCGTGATCACAAAGTGCAATGACACAATGTGATTTAGTGCAATGACATGAATTCATAATTGGAAGGAATGTGACCGTGTAATGGTGTGATATCTTGTGATTACATGTTATCTCACCCTTCTTTTTTTGCTGAGATACTTGAACGGGATACTATACAATGTACCAGACATGTAGCATATCTACAAAATTAAAGAATAGACCATAGAGACAACGGAGTCCAGTATACAATAGTAGCTAAGGTTGAGAATACTACAAAGGTATGTATGCACAATAACAGTTTGAGTCTTATTGTTGGCTATCTCACATCACAATCCAGCCTCTCTGATCAGAACAGGTGGGTATCAATAAGGTTTGACCTTCTCAGCAAAAAATTGTGGGGAAAATGAGGGGTAATAGGGTGTAATTGGTGTAATTATAACGGAGAGTGGCTCATGGAGTGATTAGGCGTAATGATGCTGGTGTAATGGTGCAACAGTGTGTAATCAGGTACCATTACACCATTATTCACTCTCCTCTTTAATTACACCAATAGTTTTTGCAGAGTTGCTGAAACCAGCACAATGTCCAGCTTAACCTGTACTATTCATGGCAGATAAACCTAATGCCGATGCCCTGGTGCAACCTAAAGGCTCCTGTTTGTCATACTTATGCCCCAAACGTGGCAAGATTATATAGCCACTGTTACTTGTAACAGAGGCCAGCTTTCCTAAAAAGGAGCTTGGTTCCAGGCAAAGTGTGGGGCTAGATTATGTTGCCGGAATCTCCACTACCAACACCGAATTTAGGCTTTGAACTATGAAGCTACAAACAGTCTACAAATGGTCGTGATATGTTCAACATTAACGGCGGTAACACCACACTTGAGCAACCTGCGCAAGGTACTTTTTTTTTTTGCTTACTACGCTTTGCATTCTGGCATTCTGGACCCTGACGCAAGTGCCAAAAATGCACGCGGCAGTATTTCGGTTGTTTTGTCTTTGTTTTTAGGATTTGCGTAATAAAATGAGTATATTCGAGGTCGCGTCGATGATGCGGAGGGCACGGTGTGACCTACATGATATTTGACCAAATTTCAAAAACACCCCTATTTAGGGGTGCGATGTGAGACTCGACACTATGTACTGAGAGCGCAGATGGGCGGGGAAATAGCTTGAGGCGCTTCTGGGAGCGTCTCTGGAGGGTCTGAAAAAAGAACAAAGCAAAAC
>WSLO01000384.1:0-17735 GCA_019677385.1 Ceratobasidium sp. 392
AACACTGCCACACACCCTTCAGCGCCAGATCAGGCAGGATCCTGGCCGGTTTGGCACTTAGAGCTATGTGGCTGTGCTAGACCGGCCAGGATCCTGCCTGGTCTGAAGGCCCAACAAACCTTGGGCTGGTCAGACCAGTCATGTTCTGGCTGAAATAAAATCTGTAAAAGTCTATGAATATTTGAGCAGAGTTCTCAGCATATCTGAAAGGCTTTCACTAATTTACATGTCTAAGATACAGTGTTTCATATGATAAACAAAGCCAACATGGGTGGTTTGGAGCCATGAAGCTTTCAGGCCTGGAGGCCATTCATGCGAAAATAGTATGGTATTCCTCCAGAAGCTTCCAGAATATTTATGGGAGTTTATGCAATTTATTTGAGCCTCAAACAGGCAATTCTGAACATCCTGGGCTCAGACCAGGCAGGATCCTGGCCGGTCTGGCGCTTAGGGCTACGTGGCTGTGCCAGACCAGGCAGGATCCTACCTAGTCTGAAGGCCAAACAAATCTCAGGCTGGTCAGACCAGTCATGTACAGGGTCAAGTAAAACTTGCAAAAATCTGTAAGTATTCTAGTAGTGTTTTTGGCCCTTCTGAAGGGCCTTTGCATATTTATATTCATCATACAGAGTGTTTCCTATGAGAAAGATGGCCAGTTAACAAGATTTGGAGCTATCAATCCTCCAAACCTTGGAGTTAATCGTGCGAACATTGTCCTGTATCTCTCAAAGGCCTTCAGGAATTTATCTGGGAATATAGGTATTTTATTTGAGCCTTCACAAGGCCATCCTCTTCAGCCTTGACTCAGACCAGGCAGGATCCTGGCCGGTCTGGCGCTTAAGGGTGCGTGGCAGTGCTGGACGAGCCAGGATTCTGTCTGGTCTGCTCCTAGGATCCTAGTCCTCATACTTGTTATGGGTAACCCAGAGCATATATCATGTACAAGCAGTATGTAAGATGCCTGACTTCTAAGCTATCATCTTCCACTCAAAAACCTTTGCTTCATGTGTAAAAACATTGCTCTGTTGTGTGATTCAGAGCCATTATCCTCATTCATACAGAATCTAGCAGTGCAATCTCTGTTCCACCATGCTCAGAAGCTCACAAAAATTTTTGCAGGATTTAAATGATTTTATATAACCCACTAACGGCTGATCTTGCTGGCTGGGGGTTTGTTTGGCCACCAGACCGGCCAGGATCCTGGCCGGTCTCAGTCATCCTGGAGGATAAGAACCCCCCCTGCTGCAAGTTAATGACTAGGCTAGTCTAGTATATAATGGACATACATCCTACAGGACTTAAATGAAAGATGTTGACAGCTTAAAATTGCCAGTGTGAGTGTACAACAGCATTCATATCATAAGTTCATGCGTATACTCCCTATTTACATGGGATCTATGAGTGCAAAAATGCTTTCAGACTCGTCTGGAGTCCTCTGAAATATTTACACGCTTTTATCAATTTTATTTTCATGTGAACTCGCTGGTCTGACCACCTGGGAGTTTGTTTGGCCCCCAGACCAGGCAGATCCTGCCTGGTCTGGCGCTTAGGCACTGTGGCTGTGTCAGACCAGGCAGGATCCTACCTGGTCGTGTTGTCAGCGCCGCGTGGCTGTGGTGGAGCAGGCACAATCCAGTTCTCCAGCCCTCTTGCTTGGGCTTGCCCAAGCACACACGGTTAGTAAAGCTTCTTACAATGCGAGTTTGAGCTAATACAAGATGGATTGCATGATTAGAAGCTCCCTAACTCAACCGCGTGAGCTATACTTGGAATACCCCCAGGTCCGCATATCAGCCAGCTCGCTCTCAATGTACGTGCGAGACCAATTGAATGGGGCGCAATACCGGCAATAGGTATCGCACACTCCAGTAATTCTTTCATATATATCATGATTCTTTCTTCGAGTACGCACACACTAATCTATGATACAGCCGGCTTCATTCCGGCTGCATGATTTGCAATTGACGATTGGCCACCCGACCACAACTTGACATTTGGCCTCACCCTCCCCACTCGACCCTCCCATTGACTACCCCACAAGATGACTTTGATCAAATACAGACGATTTGACGACGAACAAAAAACCACACAAGCCGTAGTCCACCTGGATCACTGTTCGAGCATTTGTGCTCAGGTTTGGTTCATCGTATACCAGGTCAGTACACCTATCTACCACTTGATTGCGTGCTAACTGAGGCGTTTGGTACTGGTTAGACCTCCCGGCACGCTGATTTACCAAGCTGATCCAGTGTCTGGTATATAACGCCTCAATTGCCAACGGAATCGCCCACTCGCAATGCTCTATCTGGCCAACTCTCGCACAAACCACACCAACTCGGCTCCTCATCCTACCAACCGCCCGGCTCTAGCTGTTTACTCGGTAATACGGTCCCTAATGAGTCGATTGAACGCTAATTGAGACGTGCAGTGCGTCTCAAATCCATGGTGCGCCGGGTCATGGTGTGCCACTTCCTGTTCCAACCCCTTGAGCGTTATTCGCCCGAGTCTGCCTTGAGTACCCGCAATTTGATGTTTGATTCATTGGTGTTCAAGACCCCATCAACGCACTGGGAACTTGCTCACACCATTGCGTTCTTGGTTTTTATTCATCCTCAAGCTTGGGTGTACCTGCGCGAGGGTAATGGTAGGGTTATTATTTATCTCTATGCGTTAATCTGCTTTGAATTGTTTGTTTTGCGCTCTTGCTGTTGCACTGTCCCGCTCATTTCTCGCGCAGCTTCCGACCCCGAGTACGCAATTCGTAGTTGGTGCTTAGCGTGTACAGTTACACTCAACCACGACCGCGACTCGACCGGCGGCCATACCCCCCCTCCCACACCCCTCTATCCTCAACTATCGGCACATAGACAACCCCCCATGAGGCCTAGACGACGCTGGGGCCGAGAAGAAGCAAAACGAGTCGCAGCGCACGCCCGCTGCTCGTCTAACCTGCAGCCCAAGCATTCCCGCCCAGGCTGTGCCTGTATCACTTGGTTAGTACGTTATGTAACCCGTCGATCAACGCTAATTGAAACGTGTACTGCGTCTCGAATCCATGGCACGCCGGTTCACAGCGTGCCACTCCCTGTTCCGACCACTCAAGCGTTAAATGCCTGAGCCTTAGCTCAATCAGCCGTGATTCGATCAGTGATTCACTCCCTCGCGAACCCAGACACGCTTGAGACCCATCAACGCGTTGAGAACTTGCCCAACAATGAGCTATGTGGGCTTGGCTCCTGGATTTGCAACGGATGCGGAAAGCTGGGCTGATATTTGCTCGAATGAGCCTGTCCGGCGGGTGATGCGTGCAACTGTGAGTCAAATTGTGACTTTACAATTTTTAGCCCACTAACTATTTATCATAGTATCCACAACAACCTTGACGCAGCCACCCTCAATTGACCCCAATTTGCTTTGAGAACTGCTCGTTTTTGGATTGCACGCGCTTGAGACTTGAAGCACACACTGGGTTTGTAGCTTGGCGGTGGCTTTTCGTTGTCACCTCACCACTCGTTCACCTCCAGGTATGCATTTTTATTGCATATCTTGTTATGTTTTGTAGTTTTACTAGTCGCGTTGTGCTTATTTATATCAAACAGGGCTCAAAAACTCGAGTCCGCCAGCCGTATAATTTGCGTTTGTACACATATAATTCGTTCGTGGAATAAATTCAGATGTATCCACCTCCATTTCCCGTCCTGTCTGACGATTCATCTTGTCCACCCTTTGCACTGTCTGCGCGACTTCTGCCCAATTTGGTGCTGGGCGCCTAGTCTGTCGGTCTCACTTGACCACAACTATCCTCACGTCCCAACAACGCACCCGCACCCCCACACGCCTCCTCCCATTCCAACTATCCACCCACAAACAACTCATCAACATTGAGACAACCCCATGGTTCAAAAAAAAACTTCACGAATCCGTTCCATGTGAAATCACCTCCAATCCTCGCTTGAGCATGCTCGAGTTTTAACTTATACGGTTAGTACATCCTCTTGTCATTTGATTTAGCTAATCCGGGATACCTTGCACAGCTAGAACCCTTTGGCGCGCCCTAAACCATTGTGCAGCCCTCGTCTAAGGCTGGCACCTTGTGCGGATGATGAGTGCCCTCAAACAATCACAATCCGTCTTGCGCACCGGTTGTTCCTGGACGACAGGCGCGCTCAAGACTCGAAATACGCGCTTGGTTCGTCTGTCGGCGGGCTCGCCCAGGATTTCCACACGGTATTTCCGCCCGAGAAATACAAACCATGGTCCAGACCTTACGCACCAACACCCGGTAAGTAGATTTGTACCATTTTTTTCCTACTTTCGAGCTGTGATAATCTAATTGATTATAGACTAGGTGTTACGAAATCCCTTCACCCCCTCATTTCACCCGCCCATATGGACGTAGCGCCGAGTTTAACTCAGTGTTTAGAACACCTAGAGCTCCGACTCAATGGATTCAACTCGGCTACAAATGATAGTCCCGCTTGCGCACCCTTGTAATCTCGACTGCCTGGTTTGCGGTTGGCGCTTAGCAAAGGATTCGCAGCCAACCGCGACAGCCCCTTTCCACTCACCCACTTCACACACACCCTGTCACATTTCGATCCTCAACTCACGGACAACACCCCTGGATGATAAGATGAGAGGGCTGCAATCCTCACCCAATAGTCCGCTTGAGCGTTCGTAATCGGATTTCACTTCTATTCTTGGTGAGTTCACCCATTCACCGCTCAGGTTTCTGCTGATCGAGGCGCTTGGCACGTGCTGGACCCCTCTGGCACGCTGATATACAATATGCGAGACTGGTTTAGTCACTCGAACTCCACACACGTCCCCCAAACCGCCGATTCCCTTCACATCCAGCTGCTCACCATGCGCAGCCTGCGCCCCACGTCTGACCGTGTAACAAATTGGCAAGGGCGCTTAAGCGCTCTCTAATTTCTACTGGGCCACGACCACGATCCAACTAGTGGCCATATCCACCCTCCCTCGTCCTCCTCGTTGACTAACCCCCTCGGAATCGACTGCGATCGACTCCAGACAACCCCGGCAACAGAGAAAGAACCTGCACGAGCCAGACCTACACTCGTTGGCCCACAATCAGTACCTAGTCGACGGCCCACCCACTCGCACACCCTCCTCTATCGACCATTTGGCAACCCCAGACGACGTTATCAAGATGTTATCAACATATAGACGACCCCGACGTAGGAAAAAAATGGTACGAGCCGAGCCTGTACGATAGCGCCTTTGCTTAGCCAGCTCTCCAATCTTCTCGCTCGGGCTCGCCCAAGCACACACGGTTGGTACCCTCTCATATGATTTGTTTCTAAGCTAATCCGCGGTGGTTTGCGGAATTAGAAGCCCGCTAACCCATTGTGTATCCCTCGTTCGACCGCGAGGGTCTCATGTGGCCGAGCCACCCACAATTCGCCTTGCGAACTGATCGTTCTCGGACGCCGGACACGCTCGACACTGGGGATATACACCGGTACGCGTCTCTGCGCACTCTCGATTCACGCGCAAGACCAATTGAATGCGGAAGCTTTTGACCGTGTTATATACCATATGAATACAATGTTTTTGATACACATTATCTTATCACTGGGACAGCCTTCCAATCTGGGCATCACACAGAACTTAGCTTTCAAAATGGCTTCACTTGAAGATAGGGAAAATTGGAGGGAAGTTATAGACATGGACTATGATGATTTTATGGAGTTTAACTTGAAAATGTCTGACATAGTGGTACATGCTTTATCTATTAATTCTGATTAGATATTGAAATTGTGAACTTACACTAGGGATCTGAAACACAACACCTGTGCTCCGGCCATGAAGGAGATGGGACTGATACAAACAGTATTACAAGGAATGAACCGAGTGTGAGTAGAATTGTGGTTGGATTATAGTTGGGATTAAACTGTCTAGTATTCTAGGATGTAAACCTGGGAGACAAACGTGGAGGTCCCACCTGGCTTAGAAGAAACAGAGGTTGACCCGATAACCGCAGATGATGTAAGTATTGTCGAGGCTGGCATTGGAGACTTGTACGCTAAGAGTCACCCCATTTAGCTGTCTCTGGACCCAAATCTCATGGCGATTGATGCACATAAACAGTGGCGGGACTTGGTCTCACAACCTGTCCAAAATTCGCAACCACAAGACGAGCAGATGCTAAAGATTCAAAAGCAACGCCTCGGGTATGGTATGCTGTATGATGCAGGACCCTTCAGCGTTTTCCGTCTATTTTCGGTCAACTACCTAATCCCTCGCCATGTTGATCCTGGAACGGCAGCCGCGATCGCAACTATGTTTGAGGCTGGGGACAAGTTTGACTGGCAGAATCCACTCAAGGGCAAGATCAACATTTTGGGACTTCCCATGGATATGAAGCAGGCAATCGGAAGAGCCAATCCACAAGACTTGCATACCGATTTGCCTATTCTGCTACGCACCTGTGAACATTCTGAGCATATACTGGATGTTTTGACCAAACTCTGGCTTCAGACAGATCCTGTGACAGGCTTGTATCTTCCCCAGGAAGAGGTTGAATCTCTCAAACGCCAGGTGGACCAGTTGAGAGAAGGTGCTCCCAAGCTATGGGTCTATCAGGGAAAACAACGTCTTGCAGCAGCCGCAATGATTCAGAAGAAGATTGAAGTAGTGCAGCTAGAGATGGTGAAACATGGTCGAGCTGGCGAACAAGCCAAATACGAAGAGCTTAAGCTGGAGCTATACTCTACAGTAAAGGGAACAAGCTTCCTAATTGAACTCTATCCAGGTAGGTGTTTTATTTTGACATCTATACCGTATGCTAACTCTATGCAGATTCGCTAGACAGAGAGTCGTCTTGGTTTTAGCTCTGAACCGCCCACTCAATCCACAGGCTTCTCCAACCGTTGGAGTGTTGATGTATCATGTGTGGCTGAAGATGCAAACCAACAACCCAGGGGTTTCTCCAGACAACCTCTACACCTGCCATCAGCTGGTTCACTTTCGCCGCCAAGATCATGACCTCTGCCCCAAAACATACACGCCCTTCAAATATATCCAGAAGGTGTTGTTGTGTCCGGTGGTCTTTCAAATGATACCTTCCCATAGACAGCTGATGAGGGTTTTGGACTTGGCTATTCTACCACGGCTGGATGATCTAGTAAAAAAGAAGGCCGGACTTGCACGTGTATACACGTGGCTATCCCTTGATTTGTTGAGCAAGGTTTGTAGTGCAGCGTATTGAAAATTGAATGGGCAATACTAACACCATATGAACAGCTTCTACTCCATTCCATCCCAAATAGTCAACGGTTGAATACGCTACGGAATCTTACCACACAGACACTGGAACCAAGCATACCAGCCATGAATAGAGCAGCAGAGCTGTGGAGAGAGGCTACCCTTCGGCCTATAGATATGCTCCCTCAACTCGCTGGGAACTACGTCTCAATGGTTATGCGTCACTACTCTTGCCAGTTCAACGACTGTGTTGGAGCAAAACTGAAAGAGCAATACAAATCATCGCAATCGGTAGACTGGCGCAACCCAAAGCTTGTGATTGCCTCTCGTTTCTGCCTTCAAAGCCTGGCATATGAACTCATACATACTGGCAACCCACATGCATGTGCCTTGGCAAATACTTTGATTGTATACTCCGCCCTGCCACTCTTTGACCCAGTAACCATGGAGTTTGGGTTTATTCCTGAGGCGGTCCTACCAAGTAGCAAAGTTCTGCTGTTTCTGATGGAGCATGTTTTCTGGCACAGGGAAGGCATAGGATCTCAGCTTGCGAGTAGTATCTAGATTTGTGAAAGCAAATACTGACGATAGATTGTAAGCTTGCTTGTGCACTCAACCCGTTCAGCACCATACTTGGGAACCATGCTGCGGCAGATATGCCATTGGCAGAGCATGTGCAATGCTCATGCACCGGAACAGACGCTTATCTCCACCGGCTTTTGACAGATACACCTAGTACAGCTGATCAGCCACCACTCTTTAGTTCACGCATAGCATCACTCATTCATGTAAGTATTGTGAAGGTTGTTCTCATTCTTGAAATCTAACAAACTTAGTAGGCCATCCAAAACTTGGACAGGAATGAAACTGTGCTGCACTTTGCAACGGTTGGCTTTGATGTATGTGATGTGCTCTCTATTCCAACAAAGCCTGATATTGAGGTGGGCTTGACGCTCAAACCTCAAACCATTTGGTCTGGGGCAGAAGCTCAACCCAGCCTGGGCCAAGAAGCACATCCCTCGCCTGACTCGGTATCAATATGGTAGACTGGGGCAGCACTTTACCACCGCTTCCCAGTAGATACGAGCCTGCTTGAATGGTACTGAACATGGGACACTGTGTCAGGCAGACTTTCACAACCAGCACCTCCCATTTGCCAAAAACATTCCAACAGACTACTGGGAGAGCATTGATTTGCATTCATGGTATTCAGCTCAAACACCGTTAGCTCAAAAGGCTCTACCTGGACTTGCTCTTGCATATGGTATTACCTCTTACATCTACGAGAATCATTTCATCCTCCCACTGCTCAAGTACTCTGAGCTTGCACGTGCAGTTTTTGATATTGCACGGTTGGCAACACTGACCCTCCATCCTGGGCCAACCATCCTGATTACAGAGCAATTCTGGATCTGCCTATGGTATCATATCCTGTTTGGGCCCATATCACAACTGCAGCTACAACGGTACCAAACTCAGCAAACACACCACCAACCAGCCCTACCACTTCTGTGCCTTTGGGTCGTATGGATCGGGCGTGGCATAACATTACCCAGAGATTTTTCAACTTGACCCGGAGAACCCCAACTTGACCCGGAAAACACATGTTTTTGACCCGGAGTATTTCATTTTTCACCCAGAGGTTTCCTATTTTTCACCCGGAGAACTGTTGTATTTCACCCGGAGTTCCAGTATACTCCACCCGGAGTTACCATTTATACCACCCAGTCACCTGTGTCATATTATCCGTCAGCCACAGCTGGCTGCTGGAGCGAGAGCATGGGGTGGTGCGCCTTCTGTTGGTCTACAGTGCATGGCTGTACAGGTGGTGACCTGGAACTGGTTGAATCTGACCCAGAGTTTTTGCAGATTGGCTGAACCTCCATGAGTTGACCGGTGACTATGACAGCAAAGATAGTGTTGAAATCCTGGGTTCTTGAGCTTAGTTTGCGGACGGATAATTGACACATCACCGGCTCATGTCTATGAGTTCACCCGGAGCAGACTAAACTTGCCCCGGAGTTTCTGTAGATGGGCTGTATCTCCGTGAGTTTGCAAGTGATGGGAGTGATGAACGTAGTCGCAGACTCCTGGACTTTTGGCTTATGTTTGTGGACAAATAACTCAGACAAGCATGTCTCATCTCCACAACTCCACCAGGAGCAGACTGAACTTAACCCTGAGTTTTGGCAGATTGGCTGAATCTCTGTGAGTTTACAAGTAATGTGGGTGCTGAAGACAGTCTCAGAGTCCTGGATCATTAATGGCTCATATCTGTAGCTTCACCTGGAGGTGGTCAAACCTGAACAAGAGTTTGAAACACTGGCCATACTTCTGATCACTTCATATATGATCTGCTAAGCATATATACCATTTCAGAGCAGCTTAGTAACCATAAACACAATCCAAGTGGGGTTATCTCCTTCCTTATGAAAACACATCACCAAATACATCACAGGTACATCATCCATTTCTGAGACTAGTCCACTTCCATATCCACATCACCCTCATCCCTGCCTTCATCTTGACCAAAATTACTCAAGTCCAGATCCATGCTCTACTCCCCCATCCCCCCTTTCATCTTTTTCTCCTGCTCCTTTTCTCCACCTTGCATAAGCTGAGTGTCTCCTATGGGCTGATACACTGCTAGCTCATCATCCCACTGCTCATACAAAGTATCCTTCCACTCTACCAGCCTCAATGTCAGTTCCTGCAATGCAACCTTCACTCCTGGGTAGCTGTTTGCCACCAACTTGGCCGCTGTTGCTGCCTTGGCCATCTGCAGCTTGTGGCGGATTTAAGAGGCGACTGCTCTGCTGGATTCCCAAAGAAGTTAAGATCTTGGTTGAGGATGATCAGAGCAGCAACCTAATCTACTGGATAGGGTTGCACTTGTGCAACAGGATTTTCCGTGATGCAAACAGCATCATGCGGCTCAGCATAATCCAAGACCCAGGGTGAGTCTCATTGGACATGGTGTCTGCATGGACATGCTCCAGGCGGCGTGCATGAAGGGTGCGGGTGATGGTAGTAGCAGAATAGAAGTGGCCACCATGACATAATGTTGGGCCCAGAGTCAGAACTAAGTGAATAGTGTGTGGCTGCATGATGCTGCACAGCGATCTCATGTAACGCTAAGCTAAGACTGTGATCTGAATGCAGCTTACAATGTTGAGCCTTCTGGCAAGTAAACCGCTCCCCAGTAGAAGTGTTCAATCAGTTTTGAAGAAGTTCCACAATGTTCCACTCTTCATCTATCCAAGGGCGGGAGTTGTCAAAGACATGGTATGACGGTTCTCGAGGTGCCACTGCAATGAACCAGATCTTGCCAGCACCAGCCGCAGTATGAACCCAGGTTGCATGACCAGCTGCATCCACATGGTCGCGGGTCACAGCACCTGCACCGGCCAATAGAATCCAGGAAGCAGACTGCGCTGGGAGCTGGCCACAGGTCTGTACCATGTGACGAGTGAAGGAAAAGGCAAAAGAGTCTGAAGCAAGTTGACTATAGATGACGGAGCATTCCGACACAGTGCAGCTCATATACAGGTCAATCGTATACTCACAAGACGGCATCTGGTTGTGGAAATGCACGTGTGGTGTCAGGCAAATCCAAGACATTCAGTGCTTGCCCAGAATCATTGTCAATATGATCAAGGACGACACGAACCGTTGACCACCTAGAAACCTTCTGGTGCTCTCCTGCAACTAAGGACCTATGAGCCAAGTCTAGCGATAAACATTGATTGGTAATCCCACCTAACTGATATGACAACTGCTTCCACATACCATGCACTTGCACTTCAAAGTTATCATGCACCAGATACTGAGGTGTAATCCTCCCATCTTCAGTCTTCCAAAGGGAGCTTGTAGCTAGCTGCTGAGCGGGGAGTATGACTATATTGTTGGTGGAAAAAAGATCCCCTATTTCCTCCCTACTGAGTGACTGGACTTCTGCCGGGGTCAGGTGTATAGTAGTGGTGCTGTTGGCTGGTAAACAAGTTGCATCTTCTTGAGCCTGTTGGTTGATGGTTGTAACCAGCTCCCAATCATGGGTCTAAGATAGAATCAGAATAGAGGAGTCCTACACTAGCAGTGCCATACCTGCTTAGTCACCTGCGCCACCAAAAACTCCCTTATTGTGACCTCAATCCGCCAAGCAGGAGCATGGTATCCGCACAGTATTGAGTCAACCCAGAGTGAGCGCTGGGTCTGGAAACTCGCTAGATCAACACATGTACTGAACTTGTATAGGTATACCTTAAGAGGCTTATATTTCCCTTTGACTTACGGAAGGTGCAGGACCTGTTGCTTGAAACCCTAGAGATCTTCCACATCATCACCGGATATCTTGAACGGGTTCTCAGGATTGGTTTCAAAGCGTGTGTGCTTGAGTAACATCGGAGCGATATCTGGGCTTGCTGGGCTGTCAGAAAGAATTGAGGGGTCCCTGGAGCTTGTCAAGCCTGAAGATGAAGAAAAAGTCCTTGGTTGCAAGATCTGGATTTATCTCAGTGAATACTAGGGCAGTACTGTAATGATCCAGCCTGAATTTAGTTGATTGGAAGCGTATCATCTGGGCCACTATGTTGAGATCTCTCTGCTATGGTAGGCAGCGTCAATGCGGGATCTAACTTCAGTCAGGACAAGGGTAAGGTATTCTAATCAGAAACACACACTGTCAACTGGAGTCATCTCATGACTAGCCAAGTCTTCCAGGACTTTTACAGCCATCTTGTCCAAATCATTTGATGCAATATCTAGGCAAAAATCAGGTTCATTGATGACTTTAGTGCCTGATCGCGGTTGCATACATTGCTGAAGGAGGTCCTCAAACGTCTGAGCCAATGCCAACAACGCCGCTTCATCCATACCATCTTCTGGAACATGAATTGGGGCTGGATCTTGCAACAATGGCTCCCCCACAGTATGTTGGCCCAAGTTTGTGGGCTGGGCCAGCGGCAAACCTTCAGCGAGTCCCATAGCAGCCCCTGGTACTACCTCAAAGAAGCTAGCAAGCGGTACTGGCTCCTCTGTGACAGAAGATGGCAAAATAACATTGCTGGTTCCTGTTGAATTCCATGGAAACGAGTGTTAACCTAGTCATCAACAATATAGCTCACCTTGACCATCCTGATTTGATGAACCATCGTGCTCTGGATATGTGATGGAAAGAACTACAGGTGGCAGTGCAACCACATGACCTTGAGATATCGCATCTGTGAGTAAGATAAGACATGTACCTTGTGGTTCTGAAGAGCGGAACTCTGGGTAATACCAGCACTCAGGTGTATCTGGTGAGTGGTTGGTCTGAAAGGCAGATAGGTGCAGCCAGTCGAGTATAGGAGCTGTGGAAGAACTTGAGTATGCTTGTTCTGACATGTTCAACGTCATGAACAGCATCAGCTCCTTGCAGTTTACCAGCAACGGTGAGCTCATGTTCAGGGGAAAAGTGTCAAGAGTCTGGTTGGGGGTGTGTCAATACCTGTGGCTACACAAGAAGCCTGAGTATATTTACCTGTTGAGTGGTAGCCACTGATATATCATGGTGCACAAATGAGACTTTGGAGAAGTGGTTGCGCAGAATAGGGACCACAAATGAAGATGCAATTGCTAAGTCCAGCGTCTTCTTGGCATGGTCAGAGCGCTGATTCTGAAATTGTTTGGCAGTCTGTAAGTCAGCTTCCACCCTATCGGTCTGCTCAGTACACTGACCTGCAGTATATTCCAGAGGCCACGACCCAACAAACTGAATTGCTCCATGTAACCGTGAGTCACCTTGCTGGCATGATGAAACTGGACTGCATGATCCGAATACTAGCAACTATGGCTATCTTGTTTGCAGGTGCCAAGGCAAGACTAGAACCAGCAGGTGTGGAGTCAGGTAATTCAATCTATTTGAGTCTGTCAATGCGGCTGTTCAGCTGTAACATATAAGCTACCCACAATCTTAGCCTTAAACTTAGGAACAGTGTCTGACAGGCTGCTTATGTTTGCCATTACCTAGGCAGCTTTGGCAAGTAGCTGCTTCTTGCCAGTGGGACAGCTTTGTGGAACCAGTGCTTTGGTGGTGGGAATGAGATCCTCATTGGGCAACTGAGCAGAAGGGAACAGCACAGCTATCAAGGTGTCAAAAGAGATGCAAAGTAATCCTAAAGCGAGTCAGAGCTTTGCCAGCCGTAGTTTGATCAGCCTCAGGATAGAATGCTTGATAGACGCTTTGGTTGCTGAGGTCCTGAGCATCAAGCAAGTCCGCAAGACGTGCAAGAAGCATTGATGTGACAGTATATGTTGCTGGGTGGCCTTTAGGGAACAGGCTGACCCAAGCAGCAAGGAAGTTTTTCAGATTGTTGACACTGAGATTGACATCCATCTCGCAGAGAAACACTGAGCGGCAACGAGTAGCAGGAATGTAGGGTGACATATACCAGCGGTTGATGGACATAGTGGACATGACGGCAGGCAGTGTTCAAAGATGAAAGCTGAGGGTTGGAGTCTGGTGTTGATAGCTCGTGGTAACTGAGTCCAAGTTACTTTTCAAGTGTCACTAGTCACATGACTGGTCTTGTGATCTGGCTGATCTGGAGAAGATTCCCAATGACATCATATGGTGGGTATACATGTCATGCATCTGGAGGTCAGTGAGCCCGTATCAAACTGCTGGGTGTTGGTGGTCAACAGCCAATGTGACTCAGAAACTAGGCATAAGGGACTCCTATATTTGCATGTCACGAATGATGTGTCAGCATTTTGCTCAAGACTCGAGCAAAGGTATGACCAGTACCTGCTATTTGTGGAAACAGTGCAACAACCCTGCTCACCACTCAGCGTAAGGACACTGGTGGACAAGAGAAGTGGAAATAAATAGGTGCATACCTTGTCTATGACGCTTGTGACAGTGAGGACAGGCAGCAAAAAAGGGCCACATTTGTGAATAATAGCTTCCCAAACAACATATGATGATCATGCTCTGAGCAAGCAAGCACTTATATTGAGTTGGCAAAGATATTGCCACTGGAGAATGTTACATGTTGGGGATGTTGCCATTGAGTGGTGCAAGAATGACTTGAAATCCCGATGGGAAGATGCAGAACCATCATATACTAACATCCCGCATAGTGTTGATACTCGAGCGAAAGAATGAGTAACGGTTTCCATATCTGGGAATTGTGTGTCAGCTCTTTACTTGAGTGTTGAGCAAAAAGCTGACTCGTACTTCCTGTTTTCTGGAATCATGTGTCTACCTTTGGCATAGCCCAGATCACTGCTTGGGTCGCAGTAGGGAATGCAGAAATATAATCACAAAACCACCAATTTTGCACAGCTTATCCAACTGACTTGTGAGTATCTGATTAGAGTGCGAGCTGGGGATACTCTACTTTCATTTCATTAATACCACACTGAGCTTACAGATGACTCTTGCGGGCGGGATAAATTTTTCTTTTTATAACTAGAATTTGGCTCTGCCCACTGCAGGAGATCCACCGTCTGCAATATGTTTTGGCTAAAGCAGTTCACACACACCAATAACATGGTAGTCTCTCTACCATATCTGGTGACACCTGATAGGTGGATACAAAGTACAGGTCACATGACCTCAAAGTACCTGTTTTCAACCACCATAGTCTTGCTCTCTGTGTTTTACTTCCACTACTGCAAGCGGTCTCAAGTCTAGCATGAAGAAATCCCAACTCAAGCAGGTAAAGTCAATCTAACAAAATCTACACGCACACAGGACCCTGGCTGAAACTGAGTCTTCCTGCGGTTCACCGCCTCTGGGCGCGCCACCTCCAGAGGTCACCGAAGGCATCATTATCAGCCCTCTGTGGTAACCAGCCCAATACCTGGTGCTGGTTTATTTCAGACAATACTCAATTCACCAACGGAGCACCAGCAACCTTCTTTTCAAACACCGCTTCCTCTGGAGAGACTGTCTCACCAGCCGCACTTGCTCAACACCAACTGTTTCTCTAGAATGTTGTTCAGCCAGTTTTAACTTCTAGTCCTGAGAAACCCAGTGGCAAAATCAAAGGATTAAGATTGCGCAAAATAAACCGAGAGGAGTGGCAGTCGCAGGGGACCATACCGCTCCTTGAGCTCCCAGTTTGGTTTGAGAAACAGGTCAGCATGCTTGAAAGATGCCTTTGACTTGCATACTCAGATGCATGACTGCCAGATGAATGATTATAAAATCAAAGAATATGTGGATCGCCCTTCAGTTAAACTAGAGGGCGTGGACCTCACAGCGGATGACACCGAGGACTTGCGTGCTAGGCGCTTCTGGGCCAAAAGGGGCAATGATATCTCAGATTCAGTCTGGTCACAGCTTGTTGAGCAGGATGCACCACTGTTCCGAGCTCAGTATGATTGTGCTCGTGCATGTCAGCGGGTGCCAGAGAGTGTTGAAGTGCCTCAGGAGGATAGCGAGGGGGACCAGGAGTCCATGCATACCTCCTCACCAGAACCAACCCCCACAGAGAAGAGCAACGCCGAGTCAGAGTCCAAAGCAGGCAAATGCGCCGTTCAGCTCCACGTACATACAGTGTTCCCTATGATGCAGCTAGTCTGACATAGACGCGTCCCTTTTGTAGGCAGAGATATCAGCTGGTGACTTGTCGGTAGCCAAGAGATGGCAGAAAGATGGCCACAAGGATGCTGACCCAAGAATGCTTGAATGGTCACGTCGCCTGCATCTTGGGGCTGTGATACTGTCCCGGCGCGAGGGTGCCACAGCTGGCCAAATCCGTAAATGTATGGTTGCTTTATGATGCCATCCATGTCTTACAGACTGACTCATACATCCTGATTCCAGCCTTGACTGCATGGTTACAAGACAAAACCAGCTCTGACACCATCCCTGAACACCGCCACCCTTAAAAACAGGACATTGACAACATAATGCCTGCTGCACGTCAATACCAGCACTATGCCAAGAATGCATTTGCAGCGTTGGATCTGTACACCAAAACCCATGCCAATCAGGTCTTTCTGTACATATTTCTTGTGCTTAGCTCTTCTATTGATCTGACCAAGTACAAACAGACTCCATCACCGCCATTGGTCTACCTGCAGGTGCAGTTTGTGATGGGATCCTCAATACAAACAACTATGCTGAGTCCATTATCAAAACTTTCAAATCTTTGTTCTATTATGCGCAAAAACAAGAGGATTGACACAATGGTTATCATAATCTGCGACATATTTTTCCCCTACTATGAGCTCTGGAACAATGACAGGATACAGCATGCCAAGAACTATGTGGCCACTACTGAGGCTGGATACAACATCTGGCGCAATGGACAAATGAGACCCCCCAAGATTGGTGATGGCTTTGATGTTGATGTAACCAAGGATTGGTGATGAAGCGTCGTAAAAAGATAGCAGGCGTCGCTGCGTGCGCATGGATTCATGCGGTGCGAACTTGGTCTACCATCCCAGGCAGCCCGCATACCGTGGTAAAATAAATACTATTTTTATATGTAGCTCTTTGAATGAACTACCAGGAGGGAAAAAAAGCTAAACAAGACACAATTGTATTCTACTCTTCGTTGTCCTCTTCGTTGTCCTCTTTGCCGTTCTCATCGTCATCCCCAACAGCCCATTTACCACAAGAACCGCGCATAAACTCTTTGCGAACATCTTTGTGACGCTTCCATTCGTGAGCCTGCAGCCACTCATCTGGAGCAGCGGTGCTGAATTCCTTCCAGGCCATGCCGACTTCGTGGTACGCAAGAAACATCTTGGTGTCGCCAGTCTTGAGTTGTTTTATAAGGAATCAAAGAACGGCACGGTCCCCCTGTTTTTAAGTGCGTAAGATAAAGTAAGGGTACGTAAATTGGCCGGCTTACCAAGTCAATTGCCTCGCTGCTCAACGCCAGGCAGCAGTCAAATAGCTGGCGCTCCTTCAGTTCATGAAGGTCTTTCCCATGGAACGTCCCTGGACCAAGGCGCTGGATTTGCTTGTACGCCTTGACCACCCGATTGAGCTCATTGAGGGGAATGTTTGGAAAGTCGTTGATAGTTAGGGACAAGCCCGATGCAGAAGAACCGCGCTGCAGTTGCGCATCTCTGCCGGCCTAAAACAATATCATTAGATTGAGCAGACTGAAATGAGCTAACCGTAGAATCAACATACCTTGGGCACATACACCATTGTTGTAACCCTGGGGCTCATGGATGGTAGCTGAAGTATGAAGATACTGCTCATGATGCCAACTTTGCCGTTCTTTCCTAGGCGCACTTTGCCTTGAGTCGATTGAGCTAAGAGAGCAAATAGGTTAGCACGAGCCTTGCCACATCAAGAGCACTTACTGTCAATAGAAACTGCACATATAATTTCTCCAATGGCAGCTCGCCGGCGAGGGTCTTAATGACTGAATCTGCAAAAGTCACAGCATTTGATGGAGAATAGAGGGACGTTGTCTTAGGTTAGGTTAGGTTAGGTTAGGTTAGGTTAGGTTAGGTTAGGTTAGGTTAGGTTAGGTTAGGTTAGGTTAGGTTAGGTT
>WSLO01000385.1:0-17714 GCA_019677385.1 Ceratobasidium sp. 392
TGACCAAAGCAGCAGGCAGGCACTACCGTATGCTTGGCTGAATTAGAGTCTCATAGGGTTTCAAGTTTTTTATATAACGATTTTGGGGTTCTGTATCATGGATTTCGGGAATGGAATACCTTTTTGGCTGTTACTTAGCGTAGACTCTAAAGTTGGGTGGTGCTGTTCAGAGCTGGAAGAATGAGGGATTGCAAGTACGGCGGAAAGCAACAAAAAAGCACCGGGGGAATGCAGGCTCGGCTGCAACCGGTCTTATCTAGGTTAGGTTTGTCCCGCTCATGTGGCAAGGCACTATGTAGTAGATGAGAGAAGGGTGAAAATTAAGTCTCAGCCATACCCCACTAGTTGTTGATTCAGGTAAACTCTCAGTCAGCACACCCGACAGCTCAGGACCGATTAGGAACATGGCACTGCAATACCAATCTCTACGCGGGACTTTATAGGTGGATTCAAGCTTTGATGAGGGCGACCTAATAGACTAGTGCTACATGTAAGCAGTTATAAAATATAGTCCAACAGATGCTTCGGCGCTGCATCAAAGATACTCATAAGAACTCTGAAGTCAAGTAGCGGTCAAACCGTTTGGTTTAAACTTCTTCATCTGCAATCAGATTTGGACTCAGTCAAGGCTCGCTACCAAAGTGCAAGTTTTGTTTACCTTGTCCCTCACAATGAGCGCAACGGGACGTCTTACGGGATCAAACGTCCAGCATTTCTTGAGTAATGACCAAAGTCTATTACCATATTTACTCGTATTTGGTATGCAATTCTCAGGGCGTTCAGGCGGTATTTTGTCCACTAGGATGGCGGCTATGACTGCGTGATCACTCATTCCGGCGTATGGTACCTCTCCCGTGATGATTTCCTGTGATAACATCCAAGTTAGAGCAGTATGTTAGGGGCCAAGACTCTTCAATGCAGTAGCATACCAGTATAGTCTATGTGATACGATTAATATATGCGTGTAGAAAAGAAGTTCGCTGATGTACGCACCATTCCAAGAGCATATATGTCGGCATCGAAGCTCCGAGCCTCGCCTCGGAATACCTCAGGAGCCTGGCAAAGGTGATTGAACTCCCACCAAAAAGGCTATCAATTCAAGGGTGCTTACCGTCCACCGGATTGATAGGTGGTTTCCTATTGTTGTAGATGTGAACTTGAGCGTACGCTCTAGTAATACAGCATTGCCGAAATCAGTGACCAACGGTTCTCCTGAGTCCGAAACCAGTATGTTGTCCTATGACTGCTAGTTAGCTAATAACGTCCGAGCCCATTAAGGTCTTAAATTGGAAATAAATCAAACATACTCCTTTTAAATCACCATGTATCTTCGGACATTCGGTCATCAGTGCTCCGAGCTACTATTTCGTACGCGATGTAGTTGTTTGTGCATTACTTACAATTCCTGACTCGTGCAAGTATAGAAGCGCATCGGTGATCTTCATACACTAGTGTAGTAATTGACGCTGTGAACTAGAGTCTTATCTACTTCCTTACCATCTGAAATCGATTTATGCCCTCGCCAGACTCTGCGCGCGCAAAGTAACGGCGTAACGAGCCCTTCTCTATCCAAGGAGACACCATACCTATCTTGTCCTGATACTGAACTACTCCCAGTAGCTGTAGGACATGAGGGTGCTGGATTCTGGACCAAGTGTATATCTCGCGTGCTGCATGCTACGATAAGGATTTAGTGAGCTTGGTCACCAGATACCTTGTCTACACTCGCCTTTAAATCCTTTCGCTGTTGCTCTCCGTCATCTGGATAATCGAATATCCGAACACATTTAATGGCAACACGCGTCCCACGGTTTAACCGACCCCGGTATACGTCGCCAAAGCCACCATTGGCAATGGGATATTTACTGCAACTCTCCAGTTGTAGCTCTGCGGTAATGACTTGACAGCGGTATTGGGATAATATTTTTATGATCTGGGTACTGGAGAGCTATTTAAAGCTTACTATTAGAAAATGCACCATATATGCGCTGCCCAAAGTGACGTACCATCGTGCTGCTAATTTTAACCGCGGAGCCAGTTGAAGGGGGTGGCGACGTGCTCTTAATGCGGCCTTGCAGAGCATGAGTCTCCAGTAACGAGAAATCATTTTCTGACTCGCTGTCCGATGCTGACAGTTCACTCTGTGAGTCTGAATCTTCCGGCTCGCGGCCGTCCGACTCTGGTCCCTCTGAAGTAAGGCCCTCTGAATTGAGTTCCTCCGACTTGGGATCCCGTGAGTCCCGGTCTTGCGAGTCAAACGAGGCCCGGGACGTGTTGGACACACCACTAGCACTTGACCACCGCCGACTCGGTAAGTGATGTACGGAAGACGAAGAAGAGGGTCGACGGGTGTGTCTGGAGGTGATATGCTCAATCTCATTGCGGGTAGCCCTTGGCGGTGAATATACCGGGTCATCGGTGTCGCTGAAAGGAGTCTCGGCAGAATCTATATGAAAGAAGAGTGAACACTTGGCATCGCCATAATCCCGGCAGTCAAGGAATAGATCTGCGTCGCATAAGGGTGTGTTGTCGGCATGAACGCCGGGCACGTCGCGAAAGATATCAAAGCTTGAGTTGGGATCGTTGAGGAGGTCTAGCTAATGTCCGAAGATAAGTTCATTGGCTCAATGCTGTATAGGTTGGAAGGCATCATCACTTACATCAAAGAGAATGCGCTCGCGAATAGCCTGGCCATTTTCGCAGTTGGTAATGTCAACAGCAGTGTATTCTTTATCGTTCTGCCAAACGATACCAATAATCACGCGTCTGGGAGGCGACCTCTCGGCTTTTAGAGGCTATTGCGAGTCAATATATTATGAAATAATGGGGTAAACGACTGACCACCTGGGAGTCAGAGCTTCTTGGTTTAAAACGCGGCATATTTAGACCGAACAAGAAGTGAAACAATTTCCTAGAGCGAATAGAGAGATAAAAATGTTGGAAGTAGAGATTGCCGGCAGCGCTCACGAGTTTAATGTTAATTGTCCCCTTTGTTTCCCCCTCCAAGTCAGTGTTAACGGCTAAAGCGCCTCAGGGACCAATGAGATGGCGACCCATTTGTTTCCTTCAAATCAAAAGCACTGTACGTCGATCAGGCACGCACCTTTATCACTAAATAGCTGCAAGATAGTCGTCATGATATCTGGCATACTGGATATCCTACAATAGCTGACCGGGAGGTCGACATCACTTACCTTTCACTCTAATTACATTGCATGTATGCGCTGACAAAAGTCATTACCTTTGCTTTAGATACCTCCTGATAGTCAGTGGAAGTTGCATTTGTCCTATTTGCACCAAATCTCTGCTCGGGCTATAGACATCTATGTGGAAGCCTTTGAACGCTCACAGGGGATCTTCGATTTTGCTTTGGTCAAATTGATTCCATGTATTGGATGGTCATAATGTATCGATTAATAGAAGTCAGTGAAGTGCTTACGGTCCGGTCGTAGTATCCACGTTTATGACTGGGACTGAAGGACGGGTACACATCCTCCACGTTGCCGCTAGTAACCAGCTACAGCCGAAACGCACAAATATATATGTCCGCTAGTTTCAGAAAAACAAAGACCAGCAGGAGAGCGCTGGCAAATAAAGACATCTCTAAGCACCCCGCTAGATTGCAGTGACATCGATACCGAGAAAAGTTTAAGGATCGTGGAATACTATGTACCAATATTATATTATACCAATTTGCTATAAAAAGGGAAAACGAATCGACAAAAATGTTTGCGAGCATGTTATTGGACGAGGCATGGTTCGAACATGCGTAGACTTTAAGCGAAAGTAAGTGACCGATTCACTACTCGCCCTGGTTTCGAGAGTTCCATAACGCTGATCATAGCGCCCGTGCATAGCCTCGTTGACCGGTCGCATACACCTCTTAATTCAAGCGCCGGCTACGCTACGGAGTTTGGGGCCATACAACCCATGCGTAGTTACAGGAAGCGCTGGGCATACATACATAGCGCTGATCAGTATGCCCAGGCAAAACTCAGCATACCGAGACCGGTGCGGGTTTACATCTTCATCAAACGTCCATATCACTCAGCAAGTCTCACGATACCCACCAAGTCAAAATCCCCGCACCACCTCCACCCACACCTCCACTTCAGCTATTACAAAACGTTTGCCCATTCATAGACTAAACCAGACTATATACACAACCCAAAAAGAACACTCTATATCCACGAAATGAAAAAAGAAATGTGCATAATTAACAAGGCGTGAGCGAGAGGGGTCGTGATGGGATGGGATGGATACAATAATTCAACTCGGGAGACCAATGTGCACAGTGAAAGCGGGGGAAATAAAAACACAATGAATGGATGCGGGTGTGATGTTGTTGTCGTTGTCAGTTAATCAGTTAGATATGCGCCTTCTCTGCCCCCTTCCCCCCCCCTTCCCCGGTTCAACTTCAGAATAAAACAGATTACATCCCAATCCCACCTCGGGATTGAACCCTCTCCATCTGATCGACGACATCCCAAATCGCGTTGCGCTCCCACCGACCAAATAGCACAGCAGCGTACAACAGCGTCGTGCCCGCAGCTGCAAGCAAAGCGCCAGCGAGGACGAGGACGATACCGAGCCACCACGGCGCTTGGATCGGCCTTTTAGCTGACCAGGCGGATTTGGGCGGGAGGAAGGGGAGTGGGAGGCGGAATGGTGCTGGTGCGTGTAGGGGGGATGGTGGTGGAGACGGAGATGGTGAAGGGGTAGAGTTGAGTGCAGGAGGGGAAGAGTTGGGCGTAGTAGGGGACGGAGTCGTATGCGCTCTCGGCCGTTGTTTCCTTTCAGCCCTCGTCGGACTCGCAGTAGAAGGTTCCCTCTGCGCTCGTCGCCTCCTCACATTCGGTCCCCACCCAACAGCACCAGCCGCAACAGCCAACGCCAACAACGAAAACGCGCACGCGAGGCCGGTAGTCAAGTAAGCAGTGCTGGCCGCATACGAAGCAGGAATAGCCGCATGGAGCACGTGAAGAGCATCATGAAGGATAAGCGCACGTGTGCGCGCGATCGGCGGAGGGATAGGAAGCGGCGGGAGTGGAGCGTTGGCGACTTCGAATTCGGAGGTGGAGGTGGATACGCCGTATGGGATCAGCTCGAGCTCGACTTCGACCCCAAAGTGGTCCGAGAGCGAGACTCCGAGGTCCGGCATCCGTTCGGTCATGACGACCTTGGCCTCTGTTGCGACGAGCTCCCATTCGGACTGGACGTCTGGACCTCGGTAAAGGACATAATCCAATCGTTTGCCGAGGTGGCGCCGTGCGACCGTGTCAAGCGGTTTGCCAGCCGACCAGGAATTCAGGGGCGAGTCGGCTGTCACGCCGTACTCGTGGATCGCCGTGAGCGCAGACGTTGCGGATTCTTGTTTCGCGGGAGGGAGGGGAAGCGGGACACTGGGGAACATGGGTACGGCCGGCGAAGACATATTGTGCGTCGCCCACCACGCGTCTTGGACTTTGGCGTGAGCTCGAATAAACTCGAGCGGTGCACTGCCGTCGACTGCGTTGAAATCTCCGGCGACGATCACGTAGCGACCGAGTTGAGCGGCCCGTCGAATGAGCTGAGAGTATTCCCATGCTCCGACGAGGCGGTGAGCCTGTTGAAGGACAGTGCCTGTCTCGCCGCCGCGGGCGAACATGTGACTTGTCAAGATCTCGATATGTCCGAGTACGGGATGAGCGACCGTCGCGGCGGCAACGCCCTTGCCGACAAACCAGTCTCCGCCAAGCACGTCGATCGGGTCGCCTGCGAGTGCAAAAGGGTGCATCTGCGCCTGCTCGATGGGGAAGCGGGAGAACAGGCTGAGGCCCGAACCAAAGGCGCCCGAGTAAAAGACAGTGCTGTGCGGCAGCACAGGAGCGACGGCCTCTGCGACGAGCGCATGGTCAGACTTGAGCCAGAGCTCTTGCAGGGCGACGATATCATAAGCGGGCGCTGCGTTTAATATGCGCTCGGCTATCGCATTTATACGGGCGAGTCGGTGTTGGGACACAAACCGTAGCCCCCTTTTTAGAAAATATTTAGCTAGCAACGGCGGAGATATTCGAGCCAGCTCACCAGCAGTTAAATGTTAACACTCGAATGCGAGATTCATCGTGGTCGTTGTTAATAGCGACCGCCGCCTGGCTGATAGTTGCCTGCGTGGGGACACGTTCCGCCGTATTCAGAGTATTGGCAACGTCAAGGACAGCCTGGGTAGGTGCGGCCGCAGCGAGGCCGGCAGCAGTCAAGAGCGAGAGCACAAGGCGTAGGGCGACCATGACGCCAAGGCTGTCGGGGGCGAATTACGGAATAAAATTAGACAGGGGATGTGGTGGACGTGCGCAAGAGTGCCTATATAGACTTTGTTGGCTGGTGAGGCGAGGCCGAAGTCGAGCAGCAGCCTGACTGAGCGGTGGGAGTTCAGTTTGAGCCTCGGCCGGCTCTCTCGAGTCGTATCACAACTAACTTCCGTGTGGTGACAAAGCCTAGCCGGTCGCCGTGGACGCCGCCGCTGGACAGCACTCCACCCCTTACTCATCACGTCATCCACATCTCATCCCAAAATAGCAATTATACAACTACATGACATCTCTAGCTCGCCCCGTTCATCGTCCCCTGCCACAGTCCGTACGGCTTGCCTGGCGTCGTCTGCCAAAGCCGGATCGTCCCTGCCGCCAAAAACCCGATCAGCTTCGGTGTCCACAAACTTCACACCGGCAACTTACCGTCCTCGCTTCCAGTAGCATACATCTCCCCGTCCGGGCTATACTCTACACAATGCACAGGGCCATGGTGTCCTTTATACACCTCTCGCTCCTCACCCTCGGCCAACCCATACACCCTCACCCATGGATCGTTGACCGACCCGACGACGAACCGATCGCCCAACAGCGGATGGACGCTCGCGCTCGACGGCGCAAACGCCAACGGAACCTGATGGCCCGGCCCACTATCCGGTCCACCGAGCGGCACAAACGACACCGTCTTTCCGTGCGTGATGATCAACGTCGAGGTCGGGACCGACAGCTCCATCGACGTAGGGGGCTCGGGCAGCTTCATGCTAACCGGCGACGCCAGCGTACGCAGGTCCCACCACCGCACCACTCCGTCGTCGCCCGTGCTCACGCCCAAGTTCTCAGCCGCCCAGATCACGCTCTTGACCGTCCCTTCGTGCGCGGTGGGTAGGTTCGGCGCTTTGAGGAACGAGGGCTCGTTGGTAGTCCCGTTTGTCTTCTTGCCATTGGTCATGGTCGCGTTATCGGCAGCTGCGCTCTCTCCGGCGCGTCGTAGATCCCAAAGTCGGACTTTCTTCTCTTGACCACCGGTCAATCCACGTGCGCCCCCCGGCCCGAGCGCAACGGTGCGCACGATATGTTCATGAGGAAGCGACAAGAGCGGATCGCCAGAAAACGTATCCCATAACTTGGCAGTGAAATCCGCCGAGCCAGATAACGCGCGCGACCCATCAGCCGAGAGCTTAGTCTGCCACACCGCGCCCTTGTGACCTAACCACATCACCACCGTCATATGAGCACACGCGCGCGTCAAGTGATGCGATTCAGACTAACCTACAAACGTGCCGACCCAGTCTCCGCGCCAATCACGCAACATCGGGTTCCCGTCCTTGCAACTCGACACGAGGAGGTACGTTCCTTCGTGATCGTGTATAGGCGAGAATGAGAGGTGCACGACGGGCCGGGTGTGGCCAGAACATGTGAGTGGAGTGCTTCGCACAGCCATTAGTGGTTAGGGGGTTGAAGGAAGGTTCGGGTTTGGATAAGAGAAAAGAGGTCGTTAAAGGTTACAAGTAGTGATACGATTCAAGTTTATATATGCTAGTTGGTTTTGCAAGTTCGATTTGTAGAGTAAAAAGGTGAGGTTAAATTGAGTGAGGAAAAGGGCCTTTTTTGGATGAAAGAACAATGGGGAAAATCGAGGTCGTTAGGTCGTTACGGTCGACGAGCAAAAGTACGTGTACGTGTCGAACGGTAGAGTCAAGAAAACGAGGTGCAGAAGTCGTCCACGTCGGTCGTCGTCGCGGTGGGCCACTAAGCTCCAGACCAGAGCCAGATTGCTTAGTCAGCGCTTTCGGAGCCGAGCTGTGACCAAAAAGTCAATTAGCTGTGCGCTGCTTTGGTCCTAAACTAAACTTCGACCACCACTCTCCACGGGTTGGAATTCCTGGTCTCGACTTCTCGATGTCATGGTTTCAAGACAAAACATCCAGCTAAGGTCTTTTGAGCTTGTCGGGAACTGTTTGAACGTTATGTATCTCGGTTGACTAACAGCACTCGATAACACTCGACTCCACGCTCGTCTCACTTGATCTCTACGTTCTAACGGAGTTCAACGCGCTGAGGACGCAGCTGAATATCGTTTGACTCTGTCTGTCTCGAGTTTGCATGCGCCATTACGAGAGCTTAGTAGCTCGAGTCCGTCCACCGTGGTGTACAAAACTTTGCTTTTCTGGCGAGCAAATTCCACCCTTCAGCTTCGGTATTCTTGACTCTTCACTAGTACTTGGAATCGAATCATAATTCGTTCAGATACACATGTCAGTCGAGTATAGAACTACTAATCACATCATATATTTCAAGACTGGATATCGCCGTACAACAAATACATGAGACAATTCGGAGACTATGCTATCGGCTTCGTGGGACGAAAATGCTCATGCCAGCGCTCCCCAAGCCAGCGCTCGTCAAACTCAAGGGATAGAAATCCATTTTGGGAGATTACCGCAACATTTTGGGGACGTAGGACAACGTGCCTGAGATCACGAGGGATCCACACAAGCAACTTGGAACCGTCAAGGACTACCCATCCATCTTCGTTGATCGTCCAAACTCTATGAGGGCCACTATTCTTACAACATGAACCGCATATATGGGGCTCTGTGCCCTCAGAACTAGGATTGTCGGACGACTCGCCCATCGTTGGGGCTTGGTTACCTTCGAGCCGGTGTGAGTTCCCTGCAGCCCCGCCTTACCGTGCATGCCGAACCTGAGCACCACATTCCACTACATTAGAGAGAAATCACGCACCCTCTGGTGTGCGTGCAGCTTCCTGACTAAAACCTGCATCCCAGATGCGTATGTTACAATCGTCGGAGCAAGAGCCGATCTGCGCGCCATCTGGCGAGAATACCACAGAACGGACGGTATTGGTGTGTCCGTATAAAGGCCGCCCGATCATTTGGCCAGTGTGTGCGTCCCAGAGACGTACAGTGAAATCGCCCGAGCCAGAGACAATATAGGTGCCGTCTGGTGAGTACGCGACGGACCAGACCGCATGGGTATGGCCCCTTAAAGGTTGGCTTGTTACCTCGCCTGTACACGGGTCCCAAATGCGAATGGTTCTGTCATAGGATCCTGAAGCAATACGTGCTCCATCCGGTGAGTAAACAACGGAGGTGACAATATCAGTATGGCCCTCCAAAGGTTGTCCTTTTGAATGACCGGTGTGTGCCTCCCAGATTCGTATAGTGCGATCACCTGACCCCGAGACAATGTCTGCACCGTCCGGCGAGTACGCAACAGTCCACACTATGTGGGTATGGCCCTTCAACGGCTGGCCAATTGTCTGACCTGTGCGTACGTCCCAGATGCGCACGGTGCGATCGTAGAAGCCAGAGACGATGTACATGCCGTCTGGTGAACATGCGACAGAAGTAGCCACTTCGCGGGTAATATCGTTCAAAGACGGTGCCATTGCCTCGCCGTTGTACGCATTCCAGACACGTATGGTATTATCGAAGGAGCTTGAAATTATGTATGAACTACCTGGTGAGCACGCGACAGATCGGACAGCGTCGGTATGGCCCTGAAAAGGCTGCCTCATCGCCTGACTTGTGTGCGCATCCCAAATGCGCACCGTGTGGTCAAAAGATGCAGAGGCCATGTATGCGCCATCAGACGAGTACGCAATAGAGTAAACAGCCTTAGTGTGGCCACTCAAATGAGCTTCTAGTGTCTGACAGGTATGTGCGTCCCAAATAAACATTGTGCCGTCCTCAGAGCAGGAAAATATGTATGCACCATCGGGTGAGTACGCAACTACTCGAACTGTATGCGCGTGCTCCCTCAGGATCTTCCCTGTCGCACGACCTGTACTGGTGTTCCAGATGCGAATAGTCTTGTCATCAGAGCCTGAGATAATGTGCGCACCGTCCGGAGAGTATACAACTGAACGGACAACGTCGGTGTGGCCTTCCAGAAGCAAGCCTTTTGCCTCGCCTGTACGTACGTCCCAGATACGAACAGTGTGATCATAAGAGCATGAGGCGATGCATGCACCATCCGGTGAGAGTACAATAGACGTTATGGATCTGGCGTGGCCTATCAGGGGCTTTCCTATTGTCTGACCCGTCTGCACATCCCAGATAGATATAGAGCCGTCAAAAGAGCCAAAAATAACACAGCCTCCATCCATTGAGTATACAATAGACGAGGCTGAACTAGGGAGCTCATATAAGCTCCTAGTTATCTCAAGTCTCGTGCGTACGTCCCAAATCCGTATTGTGTAGTCATCTGAACCAGAAGCAAGGTAGGAGCCATTGGGCGAGTATGCAACAGCACAAACGCGATTAGTATGCCCAATCAAAGGTTTGCCTATTTCCCGACCTGTACGTGCATCCCAGATACAGATAGTGTTGTCAGCGGAGCCCGAAGCAAGACGGGTGCCATCTGGTGAGTACGCAATGGAAAGAATGCTATTGGTATGACCGCCAATAATTTGCCCTATCGGCTGGCCAGTGTATACATCCCAGATGCGCATAATGCAGGGGCATGTACCTGCCTTGCACACAGAGACAACATTTCCACCATCTGGCGAATAAGCTGGATCAGCTAGGACTGACAGGGGGGTAATGTTTGAGGTGGACAATAGTGCAGATGCCCGCATGTTCATTGCAGTACTTGTCCTAGTTATGAGGCATGGTTGTCGCTGCCGATAACAATTTGTGATCGGTCTGTCGTTTGGCCAGAATGACAACATTGAGATGTAGATATGAGGGGTACTGAGTGTGGCCAGACTTGCGGGGAATGACATGATAAACATCCATGCATCTTGGAGGAGTAGCTGAGTGGCCTTGTTCGAATATTTGGTATTCTACATTATGATTAGCCACGTAAATTCATATGCTTAAATTAGCTACTCTTACTAAGGACCAGTTCTGCATACGATAAAGCATCCTAATGCCGTCCTGCACGTAATTACTCAGATTCATCACCTCTAGCCATAACAGCAAGCGTTCCGACAAAAACTCGAACAGCAGGTTGGCGAGATCTTGGGTGTCCTCTGCTGATGTAAGATGAGTGCCCCAGTGGCGACAGGCATACAATAGCGCTTTTGGGATGAACTCTTTGACCCTAGTGTCCAAGTTAGGTATGTCTCTGTCGAACACATATGATGACTCAAGGTTACAGATGTTGAATGGCGGGTTCGGAATTTCGATTTGCTCGAAACAAAAACGTGCTAGGAGTGCATTGTGCTTTTCAGTATTGCAGTGAAACGTGTTCGAGCGACTTTTATTGAGCAAGTAATCAGGGAAGGACTCGTGCAGCGTAGTAATGACGTGGGTGGTATCCGAGACGTATAGTACGGATAGTAGGGGGCGTATCGCGGCGTGTACTGCCTCACTATCCAGCCCCAACAGACTAGCCATGATGTTGACCGATAATGGCTCTTGAGAGCATATAACGGTATCAAGGATTAGTTGCATCTCAGCCTGATCCGAGCTAGTTAGGCTGGGATTATTGAACGCAGCCTCAAGTATTGCAGTATATACCGAATCGATCTCTTTGTTGCTATTGTTTGGTTGGCCTCCAGATATATCAAGCACCTCTCTCAACCGCTTCACACCCCTGGCAAAGTTATCACCTCCAACATATCGGATTACCGTCGCAGCATAGATGAACAAGGTACCCGATCGCTCGACTAATGAATTGAGGTCACCTTCCGACAGGCTCATACGCGGTTCGAGCTTGGCGAGTAAATATGTTTTAATGTCTTCCTGTACAGCTGAGCGTTCAAGTTCGTGTAGACGCAGCTCAACAGAAATGCGATTATCTTCTTGGTTTCGCATCTGATCAAGTATAGTTGCATCCAGGCGGCTAGTCACAAAGAACTTGAGAGGCAAGTCCTGTGCGTGCGAAAGCAAAACATTCAAGATAGTATCCACTCCTTCGTTGTCGTCGCACTCGTCTAGTCCATCGATCACAATAACGAGGTTGGCCGGAAGTGTGTCTTTAACCTGGGCTATGGGATTCGCCACCATCTGCTTAAACTGTTTGGGTACTGGGAGGTTATGTACGTCTGGATCTTCCTCTAGCACACGAGAGATGGCATAACGGAAAGGACGCGAGAACCGCGAGAGTTGATATGAGATTGTGGGTATGATACGGTTGACGTTACGGCAAGCTGGGAGTTGTCGGGAACAGAAGAAGCTTGCGGCGAGTTTCCGGGCATCTTCTAGTTGTTCGCACAAGGTGAACGCGATAGCGGTCTTGCCGGTGCCAGCCATACCGTTCAGCCAGTAGATCTTTGGGGCTTGGCCATCGTGTGCCCAGTTGTGGAGTTGCTCCAAGACGCGAACACGGGTATTAAGAGTACATCCACCTCGACGTAGACTTGAAGACTCCCCAGAATCGTACTTTGCGGCTGGTGAGCTAGGGAGACTCTTTAGACGACTTTCCTATTAAAATACTATGTTTATTCAGGATGTTCTGTCTCAACACATCCTCACGTACCGTTGCTTGCTCGTCGACAATTTTCCAGATGTTGATATTGGCGTTTAGCTACACACGTGTCATAATCGGATGGATAGTCATAGCACAATAGATCTTACAGTAAGTCGTTCAAGTAACCCTTGAATGCGACGATAACATTCTAAAACTTCGTTGGCGTCCTTTGTTGCATTCATGAACCTCCTGATTCCATCTTCTTGTTGTTTCTGTGAGATAACATTGAGTTCTCGCTGAATACCCCTAGGTCTTAAAATTAGTGAGACTGAGAAACGGGTGCGAGCTTGCTTACTGTGCTAAGCTAACAATGCTAGGTGTCATTACAGGTGGAATTGCTTCGCCAAAATACCCGGAAAGAATTCGAAATAGCGCGTTGAGTTCAATTTTGAGGTTCTCATAGTCCTCCCTACCCTCAGCCATGATCTAATCCCCATCATCAAATGAGTTGCTTGAACTCAAATATACCCGAACTAAGACGAGCTCACTTCGAAAGTCTCGACGCACGTTACGATTCCATCAACCACTTGTTTGAGCGGACTGAACATCGTAGCGCCTGTGCTCAACAATTCAGCGAATGTCTTCAGTCCAGCCCAGGCTATGTCCTTTGGGTTTTGCTCAAGGGTTAAGGGTGCTTCTGGAGCAACTATGGTTGAGAGGCTTTCGGCACCGTCAGAACTTTCCGAGTCTAACGATTCTACCGTTTCTAGAAGAGACATAGAGCTCAAAGACTCAGGCGCAGACTGCAAAGGAGCAACTGATACAGCCGGGGTGTTTGTTGGTTGGCTGGACGAGTTTGCAGACTGAGGACTCCCAGATGAACGGTGGAGTAGTTTCTTGATTCGATCTAAGCCAGACTTTTTTCTACTAAACATTATGACCAGGCACTGGAAGATTCGAAAGAGTACAAGGTTGACGTTTGGTTCCAGGATCAAAGATCAGCGCTTATACTCACCTTACCACGTGACCTTTTTTTTTTGGAATACATTTATTACGCGTTACCTTGTCTTTTACCTTGCCCTAGCAAGGTCTCTAGCCCCGAGAATGATGCGCCTAAAATTTAAAAAGAAAATATACCTATTTTTTGCTGTGGTCGGAAGTCTGACTCGAACCTTGGTACAAATCGGATCGACTAGCGCCAGCCAGTTACATCACCAGTCCTTCACCCGTCGAGTCAGTTCCCCTGATAGACCCGGACTACGTCGTGACTCACACATCAAGCACAACGACGCCGGTACGGCGACCTGTGTCCTCGGTACGTGTCTCGATGCCATACTCCTCGTTCATCTTTGAATCCTGGGCTGATGCTGTCGTATTGCTGACGCATACAGTCAAACATATAGTCGACTCCCTCAAGTGCGTTTACATCAGGAAGACAGTCAAGCTTTCTGTACCTAATTCCCCACTGTTGGCTCCTACGAGCGCTCGTGAGTGCTCATGAGTGCTGACCGGCACAGAGGCAATCGCTCCGCATGGACTCGCAAACGGCCTCGTTTGGCCCAGTAGTTTGAGCCGGGCTTCCGGTGCACCATAGGAAGCACAGCGTGACGCTCGGCATTTGTGGGTCTGGTCTCACTGGTAACAGCACAGAAATTAAATGTGAACTTATGCAATTCATAGCATATACACAAATACAAATATACATAGCAGCCCTGCCCAGGAGCATGTTGCTTTATATGGGATTAGAGCGGGATGATGTGAGGGAGACTAACAGGGCGGTGGAGCGCGATAGGCATGAGCGCCTCCGTTGGGAGTTGCGTACGATGTGACACAGCGCGCCAACAAGAGTTGCGACAATGGGTTCAACTGCCAACGTATAGTTTGTGCGTGTGGATGAGTCCAATTGGTTTAGTTAATCAGTCATTAGCCGCTGATACAGCTCACTCAAGCGGCGTGAGCTGGGTGAGAGGGGACAATCACACCAGACCTACGACACAACTAGAGTCACAGAATTTGGCCGTATGGGTGATCGCAAGCAAATGTGCAACAAGTGGGCACGGGGAGTGTTGAATAACGCAATTGTGCCGTGTAGAGTCGCACAACGAGAGAGAATGCGCTTGGACACGTAATTGAGCGCCTTTCTGGGCGGTAGGTGCGACGCAGCGGTCGCGACATGGCCTAGTCTAAATAAAAGACAAGCACGCCCGGCGCGTGATAAGGGAATATTGCAAGAGCCACACAACTCAACATATCGTATGCCTGCTAGTCGCCATCTGCTCACCATTGCCTATAAATTCCAATTTTGCGACTTGAGTTGCGTTGTAGGCACAATATTGCCATCCTTTATGATCCCAATCTTCAAACCATTTGCTGATCGTCACTAATCCCATGGATGCTCCTTACCACACCATTTTCAGCTCGTAATAACGACGCTTATGCTTATCGTGCTCTGCGCACATCACTTCTGTGCATATTAGTGTGGTTAATGTGCTCTGAATGCGTTATGTCCTTGACAGAAACGAGATTAAGCTTAAATGATGATATCATAATTTGAAAATAATCACGAGACTTTAGCTTTTTTTTTTTTTTTTTTTGAATACTCACGAGACTTTAGCCAGCAAGGTGTGGGCCAGGAGGCAGCGCTTATGCGCCATTACGATTGTTCTCGAGTTCAGACGTTGTAAAATCTTGTCACAACCAACTAAACACTGTAGATAACGATGAGAAGGAGGTTCGAGGGTTTAGGACAATTCATATTTCTCTTCACCTACTTGCCTTTCTGTTTCCTAACTTCAGCACACTCCTGAACGTGGTGTCAGGCTTCGTCTTAGCAGCTACTGGTGTGAATGACGAGTACTAGAGTATCCCTTTCCACAATTTTTGTCTACTTTGTATCCCAATAAGCTCATAAGCTTACAGTTAACCATCTATACTTTTAAAGCAGCTACATTCTTGCGCTTCACTGCCTTATATCCGTCCGACATTACTCTGCGATCTACTCAATAAATTTCGCAATGAAGCACCTCAAGCGTACGATTTTTCTCAAAGGCTGCATGCGAGATGCGACTATTCGCCGTTCCACTGCTTCTAATATCTTGGTTGAAAACTGAGCTTGGCTGTCATTAAGCCAACCGCTATCATGTCGTCGACGGACTTTTGGTGGCCAAATTCTGTAGCTGTACTATACGGGCTCGGCTGTGTGTTTCCAGACTCGACCTGATGGAACCGTAGTCCAGAGCTCGCGTGCGTAAAGTAGTATTACTCGTTGATCTGTTTGCTGATAGATCGATTGACCAAGAAAATGGAGGTTCAACGGCTGACTAGGGCAACACAGTCAACGCTCTTGTTTGGTTTTCGCTAGGTCTAGGCACCATGAAATGTTATAACTCGAGAGGCCGATTCCTTTGTCTGTGATCAAATCGGATAAAGGAGCTTTGAAAGCTCTTCCGCCGGTAAGTGGCACATTGCATTACCTTGAACCAATCTTAACTGCGTTGAGGAACTCCTACGCTCACATCGGTCAACCCTCTAGCGATTGAAATAAGCGAACTTGCAAACGCCTCCTGCAACAACGCTCGTGTTATCCGCCGTCGTCGTTCTTGATCAGTATTACATTGTGACTTTCACGCATATAGGCTTCCTCGCGTACCGCCGGCACCGGTCCGTACATGGACCTACTCGACTGGTTGCAATTCATCCAGCTCGTTGTGTTGGTTCTAGATTAGAAATGAGTGCATTTATCTCCACTGGGGCGATTTTCAGTCCCACTATGCTGCTTTTTTGCGTGGCGAATGGAGATGATCGTTATCATCTGTCCGACTGGATTCAAGCACAAATTTCAGGAGCATACATTGAACCCGCCCTCCAATTGTTGCTAAAGCAAGACTAGCGAATGCGATATCCGCCAGTGACCGGGTTCTGTCGTCTCCCATCGAAGCCACCGGTCTATTTCTGGCTCACTCGGACGTTTTTGTGCGGATAACGTGTATTGTTCCTAACTACGGTGCAGTCCTTTCCGCGTGACAGTAACGTATATTTTCAGTTCTGCCGTTCGACTATTTTTGTGGATGGATATCTCCAATAACATGCATGTGTGTTCTATCGGAAGGAAAGGAAGGTGTTTGACGAATATACGTATTGCTCATCTGATAGTTCAAGATAGTCATTCGTCCTTGTATGGCTTCCTTGATTCATCAACTTGACACTTGAGTTCTGGCTGGAACATCTTAAGGATTCACGAGACATACGAACCGTGTATGCACGACTATCTCGTGCACGCCTAAACAACCTTAACATGCTTTTTATAGCTGGTGCACCCCAGTAACAGCCCTGTTCAAAGGTCTGCGCGTGATGAAATTCTATTTATAGACAGTGCAATGAAGCAGGTGAAATATGAAAGTTGCCAAGCGATTTCGGGTAATCGCGGTTTTGGATATATGCAAGGTAATCTGAGGTCGTTCCGTGGTTAGGTTTTTCACGAGCGTCGCGCTCGAGCAAACGATAGTAATTAGCACCGGGCGTCTGTTTGAGCGAGGAACGGCAATCGAGGCAAGAAAGGACGTGTATGGTCAGCTGGCTTGAGTGAGCAAAGGCAAATTGAATAGAGTCGGGGTTTACGGAGGTCTGGTTCGAGGGTGGCTCACTTAATCGTGTGTCATGACTGGGGAGAGCGTGGATGATACAAATCCGGCGATTACACGCAGGGACGAAGCCAGCTGGCAAAATGTACTGGCGGGGGTACCGGCGCATTCTAAATACCAAGGCACATGGTACCCAACCAATCGCGCGCAATGGGCTCACAGTTGCAAGATACGAGTGCCGAATTGGGGCAACTATTTAAATACGACGATAAGTCTCGTAGCACGGCTAAATCGAGGTGGTCATGTCCATGTGGCCGAGGCTTAACCGACGGCCGGGTGACTGGGGGTGACTGTTGAACGGCTGATGCGTGAGAAGCGCCGACTTCGCGGCGGAACGCCGGGCCGTGGAGCCGTGACGCTACTCAACACGACGACGGCGACGAAGGCGACAGAGACAATGAGA
>WSLO01000386.1:0-17712 GCA_019677385.1 Ceratobasidium sp. 392
ATACCTTGGGCACTATCTGCCAATTTTAGAGGGTCTACAAGCAGTGTCTGGTCAAACCCTCTGGAGTGCAGAAGCTGGAGTACTGTACACATACTCATAGTACTACAGCTAATAGCATTGGGTCTTTATTCAGGAGAAATAGCCAGCCAAGCTTGACTGGGACCCTGTGCATGCATACCCCTCCCCGCTCGTCACCCTTGCAGGTCACAAATTGTCAGATGTATCAAATTGTTGGAGAATGGAAAGGTATTCAGAGAGCAAGGTGCGTAGACTGTTATTATGCCTTCCCCTTCCTCTTGGCCAGCGTTGAGTGCGTCTCTCGCAAGGGGGGCTGTACAGCGTTCTGAGCACTTCTCGTCCTCCCTCAATTGTTTAGCTGACAGAGTTAACACTGTTTGCAGATCACAAATTGGGTGTTTGGTTTTAGCATCAGAGAACAGGAAAGACTGCGCATTAAGGTGTGTAGGTTGACATTCACACTCCCCCTCCTTCTCAGCCAATGTTGAGCGCGTCCTCCCCAAGGGGGGCCGCTCAGCATTCCGGGAGATCTTGCATCTTTTTGCGTTTTCTGTCTAATAAACCAAACACCCCCATGCCGCCCTTGCAAGTTAAAAATTGGCAGTTGGGATGTATCAAACAGAAAAAGGAAACTGACTGGGATACAAGGTGTGTGAATTGATTTGTCCATCCCCAGCTTCCCCTTGGCTGGCGTTCAGCGCGTTTTCTTGTGAGTGGGATCGTTCAACAAACTGCACAAACATTGCCTCTGCTTGCGTGCATTACCACATGAAGTGGGTTTTTGCGTACTGCTTCTGCAGAATACGCAGGTGACAGCATTTCTGAAGTATTGGGGAACATTGCAGGATTAGGGAATCAGGTCAGCAAATATACCTGACTAACCCCTGCGTTTTCTTGGCCGGCATCAATCTCTTGCAAGGCGCCTGTCCAGCGTTCTGAGCAAATGCTGTCCTGGCTCTTAGTGTCTGGAAAAGGAAGTGGACAAGCCTACAATCTTAGAAGGCCACAAAGCAGAGGTTGTAATGAATTCACAGAGAACGGAAAGTTTTCAGGGAAGTGGGTGCGTAAATTTACCTAGGCCCCCTGTGTTCTTTTGTCCCGTGTCCAACGCATGCCCTGCCATGGGGAGGACCTGTACCCTGGTCCTAATTTGTGGTGGTCACCGCCCCCATTACAAAATCAAGGTTGCCTTGCAAATTGTTTGTACGAGTAAGGAGATAATGTACATATATAACAGTATTGAAAGATATAACTGTGTTCAATTGAAAACAATGGCAGCAAGAGAAGTTGTTTTTACAAGCACGTAAAGTCCAGAATACACTGTATGGCCGTTGGCACCTGGACAGTTCTTACCTGCTTAATAACCCAGCTTATGAACAGGTATTCATCCACAAAGCTTCTACCCCCGGGCTGAGATATGTTTGCCCCTGGAAGTTTAGCATGTTGTGTACAGTGTTACTTTTGGCATGTTCTTGAATGTTGCACAGCCACTCAAGATGTAGCTGAAGTAGCTGTCGCAGAAGAGCTGTGTCCTGTATTCCCATTTTGTTTCAGATTACCTCACAAGCAAAATCAAGAATTGTGCTTCCATAGTGTTTTGCTCTTGCTTTGCTTGCTTTGCTCACTCATCAAATGTTTGATCCGGTCTTGCGGGACATGGCCCTATGTTGACTGTATGTAAACCGTAAAGTACATTCAAAAAGATTGTGTCAATGGACTAGAAGAGACGAGATGGCTGTGGGTATATGAATTATTCGCTATCTGAAACATCCATGTCCATCTCTACATTGTTGCTAGACTTGGGCTGGAACATGGCAACAGTGTTGCATTCTGTGAAGGGAACACCATTTAGGCAGATCCGCTTCATGGGAGCGGGCCAGATGAAGCGCATGTAGGACGTGTTATAGACATCAAACTGCTGATACCAATGATCCCACATGATCTTGCATATCAGCTTGAACTTGCAGAGTTTGCAGTGGAATTTGTTGGTGAATTTGGGGCCACTGCAATGATTCTCACTTTCCCAACACCAGCGCGACTTCCGGCATGAGCAATAAACCAAAGTTCTTGGCAGAACAATGCCTCTGGGTCTTGTGTGTGGGGTCCAGGCAAACACTTTTGTCTCTTTCCGTGGTTGCACCAAAACAAGACCTGTATGATGTCAAGTGTTCTTGTCCGCAAGCCATGCATGGACCATAGCAGTTTTGAAATCTTTGCCCATGATGTAAAGAAGTCAGGCAAGTTGAATGAGAAATCCTTGAAGGGGCAACACAAGGATGCTCATATTTGACATCAAGACAACTTCATTGAACATGTTGTTTCTAGGCCCAAAGTCAGCACATTCAGCATTCTGCAGAGAAATTATTGACTAACAAAGTAACCCATTGCTGAAAATCTCGTGACGCAGTCACCCGCAGTCCCATGCCGCACGCGACAGTGATTACCGTCCTCCATTTAAAGCAACACATGAGCTTGTGCACATCTGTAACAACCATGTTGCAACCCTCTACTAGAGGTTGTGAACTTGTTCTTGTAAGTCCTTGCAGGGACTCAACTCGTGTGCTCCGCTTGTGGAGGCGTTCTTGTGGCTTGCCTGTGGACCGCGGTCCTTTGGAGGTGGATACCCCCGCTAGTGGTTCTGGTGGCTCAAGGCCCTTAAGTAGACTGAGGAGTGCTACTATAATTGTAGTGGCACGACGAATGCTTTGTAACTTAATTGCCAAGTCTCACTTACTTCCAACACCAGATGTGGTGAAGCCTTCTAGTATAGTTGGACTGTAGAGGGGAGAGTTGACATGGTAGAACAAGCTGGGGAAACCAGGCTTGTTCTCTGCTGTATTAAATACTAGCTACTGCACGGTCTGTGCGTACATGAGTCAGAAGCATACAGAGAGGCAGTACAGAGGTACTGGTGGTCCAAATACAGTAGTAACCAATCAAAGAGAACATGAGCCACTAGAGGTGTGGCATGAGTCAGAGAAGCAAGGGCATAGCCTTGGGTGGCTAAGTGTTCTGGCAGAGGGTCCAGACCTGTGGCTAAGTTGTGTCTAGCTACAGCACAAGGGAGGGGAAGGTGCCGTAAGGCAAAAGTCCGTAAGTGACCACACAAGGTCACAACAAACCAGAGTCAAGCAAGCTTCAAAAAACTCCCAGAGCAGTATATGCCAGTTCTTTCCGTTGACTGCTTCGTCACACCACAGCCCCCCCGCCATCCAATACAGTGCCTTTGGTGAGCACAATAATTAGCAAGGAAGCATTCCACGTTTGCACCGCTGTTATTTTACTGCAAGGTATGCAAGCTACCTGTCCTCTCCAGAAGGACTGTGACGTACTCCAGATAGCGCCAGAAATCAACCCTTTCATACATCTTTTTTATCCATAAAAGATCAGCTTGTACCTGAGGTAAACGGTCATGAACGGTTCTAAAACATTGAATAAAGAAAGATCACCTCCATACTGTAGGCTTTTAAGCAGCCTCTTACAGCCAGCACAAAGTTGGCAGCCTTGGCAAATAAAGAACTGAGGTACCAAACACAGAGGAAAACACAATCTGGCTGTCCATTGATAGGTGGCTGGTCGGGAAGCCAGTGCTTTGCAGGCGGCGGCTTCAACCCAAGTCTCTCTAATGAGAAAAATTACTCACGGGAAACGCAATACCCTGGGAAAGGCAACACTGGTCACATACAAAAGGCCATACTTGTTGGTTGTGACAAAGACAGCCATACATATTAACTTTCAAACAGAACATACGAGAACAGTTTTCAGACGTGCACTCCGTCAGCTGCGCAAGAGTTTTTTTGCTGTGGCAGAGTGAGCAGAAATGGTACTGGATTTTGTTGTCAAGTCTCATGGTTGTGCTTGTTCAGTTGGACAGCAATGTTGTTTGTCTGTGTCGGGCCTCTGGTTAGATCAGAGTTTTTGTTGACGGGACAGAATTAGTCTTTTTTCTTACCACCACCATGGCTACAGGTTGGATCAATCTGGCAACAATTGAACAGGATCTTATAGCTAAACTGCTTGGAGGCAAATCAGTGAGAGTACCAAGTAGGTACCCTGACATAATCAGCTTACAAGTACTCAACCATCTGCTTAGAAACAGTGAGCGAGTTACAGGCAAAGTGACTTTGTGAACTGAGGAATCTTATGTTTTTGGGTAAGCTTACAAGGTCTTCCAATGTTTGTGCATAATCCTTGAATAATTGATTATAGCAAAAGTTCCACAGTTGTCAGAGGGCCAAGAGTCAGTGTTCCACAATCCAGAACATCCATAGCCAACGCCTGCAAACAACAAGAAGCAGTTAACAACGGACGCATCCAAAGGAGAGCATGTTGGGAGCCTGTATGAGCAAGATTGCAGGGGAGGCTTGATGACTGAGTTGAAGTTGTGCAGGGAGGCTCAGCCAGCAGCCTGCGCTCACCCACACTAGCAGCTGTCCTTCCTGTTATTTGTAATTGTGCTTGCAATGATCTTGGTTGCCACTCTGTTATTCTAACTATTCCCACATATTCAAACTGCCTGTCCTAATGCTGGTCCCTACTAGATTGCAGTCAATCACCGTCTTTGAAGACCTTTTCCCCATTGAGCGCTCATGGGCACTTGTGAATGTTTGAGGGGATAAGCAGTTCCTCCCTTTAGGGAATACTCAAATACATCATTGTTGCTGCTAGGTACTTCTCATGAGCGCTGCAATCAAGCTCTCAAGACGTTAATGAATACCAGACCAAGGTTCATAAGTTATCATGAGTACCTAATGTATGCTATTGTTAAATCAAACCAGGCAGAGGATCTTTGCCTGGTGACCCCACTGCCTGACTAAGATTTTTGGCAGGCAGGGTCTCTAGGCTAGGGTCTTCCATTTCCAATCAAATCAGGATGTGCCATGCCCAAAAATTGAGAATAACACATCCAAACAATGAAATTCCGCTCATACCCATTGCCCAGGTCTTACAACTGACTTTCCCCCAGGCATGTGTGTGTATATTTGGATACTCAGGGCACTATATGACTCATATAGCATGTATGCATTCCATCCCATGCCTTGCATAGGTGGTTTTTAGCTCAATAATTGCCCTGTAGGTGCAACCTCTGAGTGAAGTATCTGGATCCTCTCCTTCTTATGCTGCAAATGAAGCGAAATGACTCTAATACTGTGTGATATGGCGCAAAAATATTTTCAGGATTTTATGTATTTTATTTCATGAGTTGTGAGCTAGTAGATGGCTCACCATTGGGTTGTTTGGGCACTAGACCAGCCAGGATCCTGGCTGCTCTGGGGCTTATGGGTAGGTGACTGTGCCAGACTTCCCAGGATCCTGGCTGCTCTGATACTAGAAAGCCTGTACTCATGTCATATGTGTCTAACTCACATAGCACATACGACTTGTACCTCACAGATAGCTGCAGAAACTCATGTTTCATATGAGAAAAATCACCCACATGTGAGGTTTGACCTCATCAAGCTTCTAAACCTCAAAGCTGAGCATGCGAATACAATCCTGTATATCTCAGAGACCCTCAGGAATATTTCTAGGAGTTGACGTATTTTATCTGAGCCTTAACAAGGCTAGTCTGACCCTCCTAGGCTCAGACCAAGTAGGATCCTAGCCGGTGTGGCACTGCCACACACCCTTATGCGCCAGACCAGGCAGGAGCTGCCAAACAAACCTCAGGCAGGTCAGACCAGTCATGTACAGGTTCAAATAAAACTGGCAAAGATCTGTAAATATTCTAGCAGTGTTTATGGACCTTCTGGAGGACCTTTGCATATTTATATTCATCATACAGAGTGTTCGTTATGAGAAGGATCGCCAGTATGTGAGGTTTGGAGCTATCAGTCCTCCAAACCTGGGAGCTAATTATGCAAACAAAGAACTGTATCTCTCAGAGGCCCTCAAATATATTCTTGGAAATATGTATATTTTTTTGAGCCTCAACAGGGCCAGTGTCAGACCAGCCAGGATCCAGGCGGGTCTGGCACTGCCACCTTCCATTAAGCGCCCGACCAGACAGGATCCGGGCTGTTCTGACGCTTAGACAAATGTGGCGGTGCCAGACCGGCCAGGATCCTGCTTGGTTTGATGGCCAAACAAACCTCAGGCCGGTCAGACCAGTCGTTTTCAGGCTCAAATAAAATCTCTAAAAGTCTGTAAATATTTCAGCAGTGTGCTCGGCCCATCTGAAAGGCCTTTCCTGATTCATATACCGCTGAGCGTCTCACATGATAAACATCGCCAACATGAGCTGTTTGGAGCCAGGAAGGCATTAAGCCTTGTAGGCAAGCATGTGAACCTGGTAATGTACTACTTAAGAAGTCTTCAGAATACTTTTGGGAGTTTACAAGTTTTATTTAAGCCTTAAACAGGCAATTCTGACCATCCTGGGCTCAAACCAGCCAGGATCCTGGCCGGTCCTGCACTCAGAAGTCGCCTGGGTAGTAGAGGTGCTCCGTGCTGAGACTCTCGTCCAGCTGTTGCCACTCCAAGTCTTCCCAGGCGACCACAGGCTCGAATTTGAGGCCATTGTAGTGTCAAGTGCACATCTTGGAGAAGGCGGCTGGGTCTGCAGCAACGAAATACATTCGGCGATAGTGGGTGCCGCCTCGCAGCGTCCCGGCATGGCCTCGCCGGTCATGGTCTGCCAGAAGAGATAGCCGAGCTTTGGGCGAATGAAGACGCTGCCTCCGGGGGGGTTGCAGGCCTTGCGTGTGCGGCAGGTCATTCTGGAGCATTGGTGGACGCAGGGGTGCTTCAGGCAGCGTAGGAGAGTGATAGGCAGAACTAGGAGGTACTCTTCCAACATGGGGATGTGGCTGTACTTGTCCTGGAGCGGGAGGCATCTGTGGAGGAGAAGAGACAAGGCAGGCAGCAAAGGGGGCAGTAGGAAGTAAGGCAGAAGCATACCTGAGTAGAGCAGATACAGTAGAGCAGCACAAAGTGGGTGGATTCGTTAACAGGAGACCTTGCTCCTTCCGACAGCGGGCTTGCTCACAGGCACAAGTTCTCTGGGCATTGGCGCATCTGAATAGTTAGCCTGGAACTTGCGTAAAAAACCGGCTAAGTCCGCAAGCGCTCCAGCAGGTTCCCATGTGTCTTCAAGAGAACTAGAACCCTTCCATCTGACCGTATAAAACCATTGCCCTTCTTGCACTCGCCAATCCAGAATCTTCTCTATATTCCAGACCTACTCTCCTTCTTCTGTAATGACCTGACGGAGCCAATCAAAAGTGCGCTTGAAAACAGGGTCCTCAATCACAGGGCAGAGAAGTGACAAATGGGAAGCATGGTGGGTTTTCATGCTGTCAGGAAGCTTTAAGAGATAAGGGTGGGTTGCCGATGCGCTCCTCCACACTGAAAGGACCATATCTCTTATGGTCTAACTTCTTGCTGGGACGCTGCAACTGAATGTTCACGCGCAGCAACCAAACTGTGTCGCCAGGGTTGACAGCAGGGGGAGAAAAGCTTTAGAAGGCATGTTTGTAGCGTTCTCGACTCCATTGCAATGTGGCCTTGACTTCCTGAATGGTGTCTTGAGGTTCCTTGGCTTTGTCATCAGCCGCAGCTCACCCTGTGAGCTCCACAGAGGGTGAGAACATGGGGGAGCGCCCATAGACGATCTCAAAGGGAGATTTGCTGGTTGCATCGCTTCTGGAGTTGTTGTGGCAGAACTCAGCAACAGGAAGCCAGTCCACCCAATCAGTCTGCTTGTAGTTGATAAAGCGCGCAAGTAAGCCTCAACCCACTGGTTCTTGATTTCTGTTTGACCATCTATCTGAGGGTGGTAAGCAGTTGAGAACTTGGGGTAGATCTACAGGGACGTGTACAGGGACCGGAAGAGCTTGGAGTTAAGTGGATCACCCTCGCTGACACTATGCACTTGGGAGTGTCATGAAGTCTCTAAACCTGATGTAAGAACATCTGAGCGAGGTCCTTGCAGTGGCAGTCTCCTTGCAAGGAATCAAATGCGGCATCTTGGAACAGTAGTCCATAACAGCTAGAATACTGTCCATGCCTTTGCTTTTGAGAAGTTTGATAATATAATAGTAGGAGATATACTCGCAGGGATCGTCAGGTATTGGCAAAGGCTGCAGGGTGAACAGCTTTTCATGAACCTTGCTTCTGTGGCAAATTTTGCAAAAATCCAGAGAGCGGTTGACTGGAATGTTATAGCTGGCCAGAAGTAGTGCCTAGGGTGCGTCCTTGGTGTCCAGCGGTTGGAGCATCATGAAAGTAAGATAGCAACTCCTGCTGGGCTCAGGGTCATCAGGAACAACGACAATCGATCCTACAATTGGTAGTCAAGGATATTGGCAGCGATGGATTTGGACATAAAAGACGGATCAGAGGCAGCTGAGAAGATATCGTTAAGGCTAGGTTGTCCTGAAGCGGGTTTTTGACCCTATAATGCTGGGGAGCGGACATCTCAACGGAATAACCTAGGAACCGAAACTCATGGATCATGATCTGAGGTTCTGGCCCTCCCTCCTTGTGGTCTGCATTCCTAAACAACGCGTCCGGCCTCCGAGACTGCTTACCGGGCCTCTCGGGGATGATAAGTTGTAGGAAGCCAGGAGTTGATACCAGCAAGCATGTTGCCTGTTGAAGGTCTTAGCGCTGCGCCAACACTCCAGATTCTTGTGATCAGACAGCACAGTCACAGGCTATTCAGTGCCCTCAAGGCAGATCTACCAGTGTTGAAATGTGCGCACTACAGCCGGTAGTACTTTGTCATGAGTGTCGTGGTTCAGCTCTGCGGGAATGAAGCTAGCCAACATAGAAGCCGGGTGCAAGTGGCCATTAGCCTTCCTTTGAGACAGCACAGCGCCCATAGCCGTTCCAGAAGCGTCAGTCTCCGATATGTAGGGCTACGTCTCATCAGGATGGGCCAGGGTGGGTTTTCTGCAAATCTCAGCTCTGATCGAGTCAAAAGGGGTATGTTGGTCAGCTTCCCAAGTCCAGGGCTGATCTTGGCGGGTCAGGATGTGTAGGGAACGAGCAATAAAAATGAAAAAGTTGTTGAAGCGCAGATAGAAGTTGACAAAACTAGGAAACTGTGGACCTACTGCACAATTGTGGGAATAGGTCATTCTATGATCCCTTGTACCTTGCATTTCCCATAGTAATCACAAAGCCAATGTAGGTAACTGAATTGACCGAGAAGAAGCACTTGTCACGGTTGCAAAAGGGATTGATGTCTTGTAAGCATTTCAGCACCGTCTTGATGTGTGCTGCATGCTCCTCAGGTGAGTTAGAGAGATGTTCTCCAAGTAAACAATTACATAGACATCCAGCAGGTGCCTAAAATGTCGTTCATGAAGCGCTGGAAGATGGCAGGGGCGTTTGTGAGGCCAAAGGGCATGACCAGGTACTCATAGTGTCCATACTCAGTCCGAAGAGCGGTCTTCTACCTGTCTCCCTCTATGATGCGCACATTGTTGTGGCCATTGTGCAAATCTAGCTTAGTGAAGATATTAGTCCGACGGACTTTTTCAATCATCTTATCCTGGCGCTGCAGCGCATATCGGTCCTTGATGGTTATCTTGTTCAGGCGGTGGTATCAACCACCAGGCGCAGCCGGCCAACAGATTGCTTCACAAACATCACAGGGATGCCAGCAGGCGAGGTGCAAGGACGGATCTTGGCAGCATCAAGCTCAGTGTCAATGTGCTCTTTCAGGGCAGCGGTCTCTAGGAGGTCATGGGGTAGATATGGCCGTAGGGTGCTTCTTTGCTCTCTGGAAGGGGAATAGCACAGTCACAGGGGCTGTGAGGCGGCAAGGTGGAGAAGAAGTCCTCTCCAAACTTCTTATTGAACACTTGAAGGTCGTCAGAGAGCGAGATCATGGGAATTGAGGAAGGGGCAAGATTTCAATTGTTAGCAAGAAGGGGATCAGGCATGTTACGCGCATACTGGGCCAATCAATGACAGAGTTGGCCTGATTTAGTCAGGGGAGACCCGGATTGAGGTCCTGTCGCTTAATGGTAGGCAATAGATGACGCCGGAGAAAATCTGCGATTCAACAGTTAAATTCAGGGTGCACTCGAAGCGTACAGCGTCCCTGACTTCTCGCCGTTGATGCCAACTACCCGCCGAGGGGAAGTGAGCTCTGTCATGTGGATGTATGAGCGGCGGGCAGATTTGAGGGACTGTGAAGTTGGTGGATGTACCAGAGTCAATGACGGCGATTTGAGGGCCTGTGGTTCCTTCAATGCCCAGAGAGGATAGGAGAGCAGACTTGGACTGGATTGCGGCACAAACTAAGGCATCGAAAGACATTGCAGGAGGCAGGGCAGTGCTAGCTAGACACAGTGATGATAGGCTGCCTTAGACTTTTCTCGCCTCAGTATCTGCCAGATCAACGAGGGAAGCACACTTGCCACTGGCCGGCCTTGCCTGGTCGCTCAACTTGAGGGTCCACCCGTTCTTGCACTGCTCAAACTGGTGAGCAGGGTCGCCGGACTTAGGACAATGGCCGGCCGCTCCACGCTTCTCCCTCAATTCAGGAGGCACAAAGGAGCTGGAGCGACCAGCGATTGACCTGCTGCTGTTGTTGGAAACATTTGAAGTGCTGGAGAAAGCTCTGGCACCTTGGGGTTCGCGCCTAGCCTCATACAGAGTGTTAACAATCAGAGAAGTCGTGGTGATCAACTCCTACAGTGTTCTGATGTCCTGCCAATGGTGTGCTCAATGAGCTTGGAGCAGACAAAGGGCTTCAGCCGACGTTTGAATGTTGCCATCAGGGCGGAATCAAACCAGTTCAGGTCACTTACAAGCACCCTGCACTCCGTGGCGTAGTTGCTAGCGGGTGCTACTTGCTTGAGGGCGTTGATTTTGCGCTCAACGATGGCGACGGCGGCGTGACCAGACTAATTAGCAAGTAAACTGGCCTCAAAGGCGCTCCAACTGTCCAGATAAGGATTATCTTCACCAGCAAGGAGCTTGTCAAAATGAAAATGTCCCCACTGCTTGGGAAGACCCTCCTGTATGTTCATAAGCACGTACATGATGCGTGCATTGTCGCATGTGAAGGATGAGCGGTTGGAGACAAAGAGGTCCGGCACTCAATCCGGAACACCTTGGCAGCCTTGCCTGCATGCTAGAGTACTTCTCATGGGCAGGACCTTGGACTTGGCTAAAGTGGGGCCGGAGTTTGGCTCAAAGCCCTGACTATCTGTTCCTTGGGAGTGGAGATTGCCCTGCCAACAGAAATGGCAAACCTCTGCAGCATGCGAGTCTCCCTTTCCTCTGCCGTCTCTCTTGTGCGCATAGCGGATGATTTTGAGGCGCAGCCGCATCTGCAAAGTGCTCGGGTGCAGTGTCTTCTGGCGGAGGGCGATCCAGGCTGGCAGGGGAGGCAGCGCTTCCAATGTGACCCCCCTATCACCGGCAGGAGTTGAGGCGCCTATGGAATCAAACCCCAGGGCACCTGGTTGCCCTGAAGAGCTGATGGTAGCAGGGCGGCCAAGCAAGCGATCGGTGTCGCTCGGTTGTTCTGTTTTGGCTGTTGTGCGCGACGTGGAGGCACCGGATGGCTCTGAGCCAAAGTTATTGGGCACTGTCCATTGCGAGTAAGTGGTTCTGTTGCCCTGAGGCGCCCCTGGGATCACCTGAGCGGCGGGCGTGACGATTTCGGTTGTGATTTGAGAACGTACAATGCCGGCGTTGGTGAGCGGGTCGTGGACGCTCTCTTGGAGCATCTGGGTAATGGATGCGCGCAGGCGGAACTCTGGGCTGCTGAAGGAGCTGACGATTTGGCTGTTAGAGTCCGTCTAGCATTCCGTGGAGCGCCGGCCCAGCCTGAGAGTTAGTATTTGATCCAATCAGATAGTTGTGTAGCTGATTTAGCTTTTGCTGTCCTTTGGCCCACAGAAACAGCTTGTGCTGTCTGGGAGCGCTTGAGGCGCCACTCAGTGAGATTCGGTTCAAGAGGGAAGAGCTTCTGGTCAAACCTGTAGCCGCGGCTCTGCGCGCTTGGCTGCTTGCCATGACGACGCAAAATACAGAGGGAGAGATACACTGGGGCTTGGGGGGGGGGGGGAGTAGAAGTTGCCTAGTTAGATGTGCAGCAGTTCCGTCACAGCCCTTTGTGTCACATTTGCTTGGTTGAATTGCTTACTGTCCTCTCTGTTGCGCTACGTCTTCTGTATGTGCTTGTCAAGTGTGCTACTTGTTTCTCAGTTGCTTGTGCCTAGCGCTCGCTCAGATTCGTATGTTATGCTTCTCTACTCCGTGTCCATGTGCCTTGGTTGCTTGTCAGCGACGCTAAGCGTCGCTTAGTTGCTGTTCCCACTCAACACTGTGTTTTGTACCTGTGTCTTCTCTAGTTGACTGATTTGCCTGAATACAGACAGCAAATCCTTCTTGTTGACCCAAGAACGATTTATCTGACTGTTTTTCCGGTCTACAGCGCAGCGCTTGGGTTCCCTCTAACATAGAGGTGTCTCTTGCGTTAAACCCAGGTTTTTGCGCTGGCTACCCCTTTCCATCTCTTGGGTTGTGACAGGTTTGAAGCGACGGAATGCCAAGGCAAAGTGCAGCTGGCCGGATAAAGAGTCAAAGAACGCCACAGTGCAGCGCAGAGACACAAGCCTGTGTGAAGAACAAGTTATGATGTCACAACCCAAGAAGTCACTGACGGGTGGACGGCTCAAAGACTTGAATCTAACGCAGGAGACGCCTCTATGTCAAAGGGAACTCACGCGCAGCATTGTAGAAGGGGAAAATAATAAGGTAACTTGTTCTCAGGTTTAGCAAGCACAGTCTCGTGTCTTGTTTTATGAAAATCAAGTACATGAATACATGAAATGAATAGAAAGTACTGAGCAAACTCAAGCTAAGCAATGCTTTGCGTCGCCTACACAAGTGAACATAGCACGTGTGTGAGAAAGAGCACAGCAGCAGATGTATTTATGCGAGCGCTCAGCGCAGGCGACGAGGAAGCAAAGGAGAAACATGAACTACAAGCAACAAAGACATGGCAAAGACAGAGGGGGAAGAGAACGCAGCAGAAACAGCACATGTCCCACCAGGGGTTCCAGCATCAGGTTGCTTGAGGCCATGGTAATCTCACTTGCGCCCATGCGTGGCAAGCTCTCTTTGGTGTTAACTTGAGCAGGGGGATTTTCCCACAGCTATGCTTGTCATGCTACTCTTTGTCCATGTGCACTGCATTCTCGTGGGCAACACTCAGCGTTAGTTAAGTTATTGTTGTTGAAGACTGCTCTCTGTGCATGTGTCTATCCCTAGCTGTTTAATTTGCTTAAATACGGAGAGTGAATTGTTCTTGTTGACCCAAGAACAGCTTATCTCATCGTTTTCCCCTTCTACAACACTGCGCTTGGGTTCCCTTTGAAATTGGGGCATCTCTTGCATCATACTTAGGTCTTTGCGCTTCATCCATCCCTCCATTTCTTTGGGTTGTAACACATACACTCTAATAACAACTGAGAACTTCTACTCAACAAGTTCTGTGAACACTGCATACTCATTGCCACAACAGCCTCTTATTGGTTGCAGCAGATTGGTTATGCCAAACAGCAGAACTGTTGAATCGTGAAAAAACTCATTCCATGTTTCAAGGATGTTGGGTGGGCATCCTGCACCGCTTCCCGCACTAGCTAAAACCCGTGTTTTACCTATGTGGGAACCCATGTGGGATTCCCGTGCAACATACCTACCATGTTGCCTGGGAGCTGCAGTACAGCCAACAAACCTACCCGATGGGAAGAGGCGAAGTACTACAAGCCAAGCTCAAGCACGCCACCGTCACAAACATCATTGGCAAGTTCCTATAGCCATACTAAGGGTGTCGTGTGAGAATCTGTGAAACCCATGTTTTAACAATTGCGGGAACTTATGCGAGGATCCTGTGTGACATGCCAATGCTGTAAAAGCCTTGCACAGCAAGAAACCGCATCCCAAGCACCGTTGATATTTTGGCATTACACGTTAAGTCCTCAATCAGCAAAAGCAATCCCAACTCATGGCTCACACTGAGACTGCCATTTTCACAAGCTTCACACCTTCACTAAACAGTACTTGGCAACGTTCTGATCCACCTTAAAGTGCTATTCAAGAATTACAAAATGCATTCTTTCCTCCTGGACTCCTAACCAGCTTAGCTAGTGAGTATTCTGCCCCCAGGTATCCTCAAAAGGCTACGTAACATTGAACAACTGGATTCGAGTCACTCTGCCTGTTTCAGAGGAGCACTTGGCTGCACTCAACGCGCAAAGCACATCCCAGAACCAGGAAACAGCCTCAACTCCACACAATGAACACCAACGAGGTCCTGATGCTATTGCTGTGCATACTCTTGAACAGCCATCCAAGGCCAGTGCTGTACCAGCCCATACACAAGATGTCACACCCAATGGGCCAGAACTGCAATCTAATGTGGACACAGAGGAACAAATGGAGTGGGAAGATATAACCCAGATGGTGTAGACAAACCTTCAACAGCTCAACTTTCCATGTCTAGTCTCTGCACTTCTAAATCTACTTGTCTTATTTGCAGTTCTAATTGCACAACCCAAATTGTGTTCACCAAACTGATGCTGGTCGCTCCATACCTCCTTGTGCTGATTTGACTGGCCAAGCTTCATACACCAGCACACACACCACCCCATGGGTGCTACACGCATGGACTGCTATCAATGGGTGTTTGCATGACTCTGAAGAGACAACTCCAACTCTAATTTCCAAAGGCACCCGTACTAGTGGGCTCTCTGAGCCTGAACCATGGGGGCTAACAGGACCTGGCAAGGCATAGCTTACAGCTGACGTAGCACATATGACACCACAATACCCTCATGGCAATTGCTGACTATCTGGAATATGAACAGACTGAACACTGCAGTTTGGGCGGAAAGTGACAAAATTACACACATGCAATTGCCAGGGAGATTGTCTATATCTTCGCAACCAGGAAGCCAAATGAGATCAAACAGCATGTGTTGTTTAGCCAGGAAGCCAGTCTGCAATATTAGAAAGCATCAGCTTATGAAAGCATCAATATGAGGAGGTGTGTCAGCTCAAAGTCAATATGCCAGTCTATACAAATAATTTTGTCACTCATTGTAATATTTTAAGACCATCTTCAACTTTGTACAGTGCACCCCAAAACCTATCATAAAAACATAGCCACACTGCTGCAACTACTGCTCTGCAGTCGTCATATGCTTACATAAGCTACAGTCCTGTCACCTGATAGCTGTGATTCCAAGCTTGATTCAGCCAGTTGTTTGTTTCTGTTTAGTTCAGCAAAGCAGGAGATATGGGCCATATAGTGCAACAGTTTTTACAATAGGTTTTGAGGAAGACCACCCAACAGGACTTGCAGTTGCTCTTTGACCACAAGGAAGCACCCAATCAGCCTATTTCTGTGTCTGGTTGGCACACTGGTTGAGCTCTACCTACGGCTCAAGATTTCAAGCCTCCTATCCAAAGCCTTCCTGTGCTGGCAGCCAAGATGTGTTCTTGGATAGCAGCAATCAGGGACCTGCAGCTCAACCCTGCCAGCATGAGGGTGCATGTGTGAGTGGCGATATGGGCAATCAGCATTGCTGAATGCACTAGTAGCAGCTAGATAGTCACTGGAGCACTCTGTCTGACTGAACCAGGTGGGGGTGAGGTGACTGCGGGGGTTCAAAAACTGTTGTTGCATGTAGTGTGGACAGTGGCACAGTGCAAAAGGGCAAGTTTCTGTTTGTAGTATTAGATTGAGCAGTCTTGTAAGCATATGCAACGTTTCTGGGCACAGGATGCTTGAGAACCCTCCAAGCACAGCCAACCATGCTTCCTTGTGGCCCAAGAGCAAATGCAAGTCCTGTTGGGTGATATGCCCCAAACCTATCATAAAAACAGTTACACTGTGTGGCCCATCTCTCCTGCTATGCCGAACCAAACAGAAACAAACAACTTACTAAATCAAGCTTGGTATCACAGCTATCAGGTGACGGGATTGCAGCTTATGTAAGCATATGACTCCTGCAGAGCAGTAGTTGCAGCAGTGTGTCCCTGGTGAATAAGGTTGAGTAAAATATAATTAGTTAAGGGAACTCTGCCAAGCAGAACTACTTACCATTGAATCACTTTACACTGTGAATAATTAAGACCTTTGAGTTAGTTATTGATAACTCCAATATCTTAAGTGCAACTTGTCTCTGACAGAAGTAGTACCATGCACATCAGGTAGATCTGACTCTCTCATAGCTTTTGAGCTCTTTGTTTTGTAACCTACCCCAATCCGTATCAGGAAGTGGTTGGTCCACTTAGTTCAGGTAAGTCGAATGCTTGCAACCAAAGTAGTTGGGGTTAGTCCAATTCCCTATGTCATTCTTGTGAACATAAACTCCATTCTTCAACTTTCTCATAATTTGTTGCTGCTGGGATTATAGATGTCAATTGAACTAAAGCAAGTTCTAGAATATCACTTGCATCTAGTCACTTGTAGTGGTTTCCTTGTCCTTTCATTGGGTGATATTCCAATCAATCTAGAACATATTGATGGAGATATTCAATGTTTTGTAAACATTTGATGGAGTAGCTAGAGCTCATGTGTGTTTTTGTGCTTCTGGTGATACAGATCCTCCAATCACACAAAGAATGCTCTCCAAGTACATAGGCATTGCGCACCCAAATCCACCCAAAGCCTTTCAATCTACTGATTGTGCCGCAAGCTGGGTCAACAAATTATCCCATATTAGCATAAGGCTAGACCCATTGCAATTACACTTCACCTATGTCCCAAACATAAATGACCCACAATGTTGACCCATAGTTGTTGTTATAGCATATGCATACTTGAGTCTTTACTAAGACTTTCCTCAACAACTTTAGGCTTACACAAACAAACAAATACTATATTCTGAATCTCTGAATTTTTCTGGTATTTGTAGTATTTTTCCTGGCTCAAATTGGCAAGGTGATCACTGAGATAGTAACCCAGCAAATAACCTTTCATTGGAGATAAGCCTTGATGGCCTACCACTAGGTGTAGGAACTTTCTATGTGCTGCAGAATTACCTGCTCTCCCACTCTCCCCCTCCTCTACTATTGTGTAAGCGAGTAGGTCTGTTGTGGAAACATCCCAAGTGGCTGTGATGGTGAAAATGATTATTTTGATCACTAGTCACCTGACCTGTGGGTCTAGTTTGCAATACGGCTTGAGGGTACTCATCCTGTCCCAATTAGGAAACACTATCCAAAAATGCTAGTTTGACTTGTTGACATGTGTTTGGTACCTGCCCTGAATGACCAAAATGATACAGCAAACTATGGAGCAAATTCCAGGAGCCTAACTGTAGGATTTGAAATCACTGAAGGATTAGCCAAAGTGTTTCAGATCTTGAAACAAATATTTGGCCCACCATGAGGTGTAAAGATGTTGCCCCGGATATCCGGGGCAATCCGGCGACTGCAGGCGGACTCCGGCTCCAAAAGCCAGATCCGGCGCCGGCACTGGCAGCTGGCAGCGGGATTGCCGGAATCCAGCGGAGTCCCGCGGTCATGATGACAAATGTCATCACAACGACTTGTAATATGGCTTATTAAACGCGCATAATTCAGCGCTTTCCGATGGTATATAACACATGGCTGACAAAAATAAATGCGCTGAGCGCAGCCATATCTTTGTAACAGAATAAATTCCCTATGATTTGACCATTGTGAAAACCCATCACAATCATATGCTTAGGT